>JAOTQJ010061053.1:0-12500 GCA_025642045.1 Solanum sejunctum | reverse complement strand
GCGATTATACTCTTTCCGATTGCTAGAGTCCCAAGGGGTTAAGTTTGCTACTTATCAGTTTGATGTCATTGCTATGCAGTGGTGGTGGACTTGTCGAGACACCAGGCTAGTGGAGGCTGAACTGATGACTTGGGCAGAGTTCACCAAGGCTTTTATGACTAGATTTGTTCTTGGGAGCTTTAGAGATCATCACACGGATTAGTTTGTATGAATTGAGCAAGAAGAAATGATTATGTCCTAGTATGAGGTTAGTTTTAAGAGCTCTCTTAATATGCTATAGCTATTCTGCCTTCCAAAGAGGAGTGAATTCACTATTTTATGTGAGAGTTAAGGCCTCTGCTAAGGATAGACACACAAACTTTGGTAGCTTTGGGTTAGTCATTCCTAGACATTATTGATCATGCTCGCTCCCTGGAGAAGATTAGTAACAAGGCGTAAAGGGATAGTGCTAAGCAAGTTAGACATGAAGGAGAGTTTAGTGTCTCCCAAATAGGGTTTCGAGCACTAAGAGACAAGCCTCCGACAACAGGGCACCTGGGTCAGACCAGTCGGCTATATCAGGCATCCCTACAAGATTTTGAGGATGACCACCTAGGCTTAGGTACTTCCAGCAGGGGTGGTTACTCATATAACACCAGGCGCGGATAGAGGGAGAGTGATTCAGGTTTTTTAGGGTCAGTTAGGTTATCTTTTGTGGGTAGTATGTCTTCTAAGAAGGCCGCACAGGGCAACACAAAGACAGGGCTATATTTTGTTGTTTTGGATGTGGGGCATCAGATCATTGTCTCAGGGATTGCCCAAAGAATAGAGCAATACTTCTTACCTCGCAATAGAACAAGTTAGCTCCTACACTAGGTTGCAACGGCAGAGGCCAGGATGATGGCCACTGGGATGATCAGTATAAGGACCAATAGATTTATTAACAGGGTTCTAGAGGGCCCATCAGGTGCGTTAGAGTCGAGGGCGACAGTGATGTTCAAGGGGGGCTGTTAGAGCCACATTTTTTCTACACCAACATGGGCCAAGGCCCAGGCTTCTAATGAGGCCATCACAAGTATGATTACTATGTGCTAGTAGCTAGCTTCAATCTTATTTGATCCAGGTTCCACATTTTTTTTATGTATTTGTCTGCTATGTTTTCTACCTTGGTGTGACCCTCGAGCCTCTATTGAGATTCGCTTGTGAAAGATTAGTTTTGTAAAGGGTTCATTCTTACTCTATAGGGTCTTAACACTTGAGTTGATTTAATATTGCTTGACATGCTGGATTTGATGTTATTTTGAGTATAGATTGTTGGCCCCAAATCATGATATGTTAGGCTGTTATACAAAGACTGACACCTTCGCGATACTAGGGATATCTCTTGTGGTTTGGCAACGGTCTGTGAGTTGGGTTCAGACGGGTATTATATCGTATATCCAATCTCAAATATCGATTTCTATATGGTATTAGCTTATTTAGCTCATGTGCATGATGTGGTAGTTGAGACATTTTTTGTGGAGTCCATTGTTGTTGTATGTGAGTTCCCTGATGTGTTAACAATAGATTTTCTTAGGTTACCACCTGAGCGAGAGATTGATTTTGTGATAGAGGTTGATCTAAGCACTAAGCCATATTTATTCCTCTATAGTGTATGTCTCTTATGGAGTTTAATGAGCTTAGTTCATAGATTCAGAGTTTCCTAGATCTAGGATTCATACAGCAGAGTATTTATCCTTGGGGAGCTCTTATCTTGTTTGTGACAAAGAAAGATGGAAACTATGGATATGTATTAACCATCGGCAGCTGCATAAGGTGACGATGAGAACCATTATCTTCTTCTAGGTATTAATGACCTATTTGATTAGTTGTAGATAACCTCAGTATTTTCTGAGGTTGATCTGATATCGGGGTACCACTAGTTGAGGATCCAGGTAAAGGATGTCTAGAATACTACCTTCTGGACCCATTATGGGCATTCTGAGTTCCTAGTCATGCCTTTTAGGATGACTAATACCCCTGCAACATTTACGAATTTGATAACTCAGGTATTTTGATTGTATCTAGAATTTTCTATTGTGATTTTTATTGATAATATTTTCCGAGTTGAGAGCAGCATGCCCAACACCTCCATATTATGTTCCAAACACTCTAAGATCACAAGTTATATGCTAAAATCCTAAGTGTGAGTTCTGGCTTGAATCTTTGACTTTCTTGTGTCACGTGGTATCCGGCAAGTGTATTAGTATGGATCCAGCCAAGGTTGAGGAATTCGTAGCTTGCCTAGACCTACCTTAATGATAGAGGTTAATAGTTTTATTAGGTTAGTAGGCTATTACAAATGCTTTGTTGAGGGCTTCTCTACTATTGCCACTCCATTGACTTGATTGACTCTATAGGGTATGCCATTTGTGTTATCTGATGAGTGTGAGGCTAGCTTTTTGAGGCTAAAGGAGTTGCTAACTATCTCTCCTATTCGGACTCTCCTTATTGACGGAGTCAGCTTTCTGGTGTTATGTGATGCCTATCATATTATGCTAGGTTGTGTATTGATGCAGTGTAGTCGAGTTATTGGTTATGCTTCTCATCATTTACGGGCCCATGATTGCCCCACGCATGACCTTGATTTGGCGATGATGGTGTTTATGCTCAAGGTCTGGATATATTATCTATATGGCGTGCATTGCAACATTTATATAGACCACTGAATCTTATAGTATATTATGATGGAAGGGGACTTAAATTCCCTCCAGAGATGACAGATTGAGTTGTTGGCTGACTATGAACTTCTATCCTATACCATCTAGGTAAGGCAAACGTAGTAACAAATACCTTGAATTGCAAGGCGGTAAATATGGGTAGCCTAGCATACTTGGAAGTTGAGAAGTAGCTATTAGCTTCCTACATCTAGTCTCGAGCTAACTAGTTCATCCAATTGGATATTTTAGACTCCAGCCAAGTACTAGCCTTTATTAGGGCCCAGTCTTCACTAGTTGATTAGATCCTGGCCCAAATGTTAGAGGATACATCATTAGTAGGTCTCCGAGACAGAGTGTTGTCGGGTATTAGGGGTCAAGATACAATTGATGTAGAGGGAGTTCTTAGATTTGATGGTCGATTATGCATTCCTAGAGTGGGATACAGTTCATTCAACTAGAGGCATATAATTCCTCATATTCTATTCATCCAGGTACAACTAAGATATACTAAGATTTAAGGTAGCCTATTAGTGTGATGGCATGAGAAGAGATATTCAAAGTATGTGTCATGTTATCTCAGTTGCCAGTAGGTAAAGGTTATGCATCAGTGGTCTAGTGGGACACTTCAGCCTTTGCCCATTCCTGAGTAGAAGTGGGAGCGTGTGACTATGGACTTTGTTGTGTGGCTTCCTCTCACTTTCAGGGTTTATGACAACATTTTGATATTAATTGATTGGCTAACTACGTCTGCACACTTTTTTTAGGTCTATTCTACCTTCAGTGCTGAGCAGTTAGCCCGTATCTACATACAGGAGATAGTCTGGTTGCACAGGGTGCCTATATCTATCATATTTGACTAAGGGTCATAGTTTACCTATAACTTGGAGGGCTTTTTAGTGATAATTAGGCACCCAGGTTAATTTGAGAACATTATTTCATCCTTAGACTAATAGCCAATCGGAGTGCACTATACAGGTCTAAGAGGATATGTTATGGGATTATATGATAGAGTTTAAGGGTTAATAGGATCAGTTCTTGCCATTAGCTCAGTTTACCTATACTACCAGCTATCATACCATCTTTCAAATGGCCCCATTTGAGGCATTATATGGTTGGAGATGTCGTATTCCTATTAGGTGCTTTGAGACTTCAAAGCTGAGTTCGTATAGTATAGATATATTGCAGGATGCCCTAGCCAGGGTTCGGGTGATACAGGATAGGCTAAGGACATCTTAGAGTCAGCACTAGAGTTATATCGATTATAGGCACTGATTCTTGTAGTTTGAGGTTGGGGATCAGGTGTTCCTGAGAGTGTCTCCCCTAAAAGGTGTCATGCAGTTTAGGAGATACGATAAGTTGAGTCCCCCATATATCGAGCCTTTTTTGAGATCTTAAGATGGATTAGGCTAGTTGCTTATGAGTTAGATTTGCCTCCATCTTACTCTGTCATCTATCCTATATTCCATGTTTCCATGCTACACTAATATATTCCAAATGAGTTATATGTGTTGCAGTATGATTCGGTTGAGTTAAATGATTGTCTAACTTTTTTTAGGAGCAGCGGCCATTTTAGCCAGGGATACCAGGCAGTTGCACTCTAAGTTCATAATGATGGTTACAGAGTAGTGGCAATACCGTCCAATAAAGAAAGCTACCTACAATATGGAGGCACAAATACGAGAGCAACACCCTAGTCTATTTGAGCTATCAAGTATGCCTGTACTTTACTTTCATAGATAAAGTATTGTAAGTGAGGGATGTTATAATGACAATGTAGATTAATTTTGTGTTTCTGCATTATTTCTCTTGTTTTGAGCATCTGAACCTTGAACGTTTTATGACATGTTAGGACTATCGAGATGGTTATTAGGTGTTTTGGTTGAGAATTGTGCAAGTTTTCTAGTTAGAGAGAAGTTAAAGATTCTAAAATGAGTTTTCTGAAAAAATAATAGCCTTGAATAAGATTCTGATGGTTCCATTAGTATCGAAATAACCAATTTATGCTATGAGGATGGTTGGTGAATGGGGGGTCCCGGCATGATTTTGAGATAAAAGTTGCAAAATGAGTTCAATCAGAAGCTAAAAAGTATATTTTTGTAAAAGCCCAGCTAAATACACTCGGAATGGAAAACTAATGGCGCAACCAACTCTGAAAGGTCGAAAACAACCTAAAATGACACTTTGCCAATAGACAGAGGCATGTAGTTGCATTTTTACCCCCTCAATTCTTTCCATAAGATCCTCCATTGGAAATTCCAACTACAGTGTTGGATCAGGAACATTGAAATTTGGGTGGTTAGATTATTCATTTGCACAAAATGGACATAAGATGCCTCAGGAATGCCCTAGAGAAGTTTGGAGCTGAACTGGTGCAGCACTTGCAAACATTAGCCTCCGAGTTTGTAAAGGCCAGGCCTCGTAAAGTTCCTTATTTGCAGAGAGGCTTTAGTTTTTGTAGAGAAGGGTAGTGACCCCATGCCTTTGCATTCACGGAGCTCAATCTGCTGTCATGGAGAAGGTGAGTGAGGCCTATTAAGTACTTCATCATTGCATGAACTAGTACCTAATTCCACCTTCTCAAGCTTATAAAAAGTTCATTTCATATCTAATTTTGATGAATCAAGGGTCCAGGTGAGTTGGCATCGTGGTGAAGTCAAATTTGGGATTTGGCATGTAGCTCTTGGTAAATTTTATGGTTTAGCTGAATTCTTTCTCGAAACTTGTAAAAACTTTATATGTTGATATCATAGCCGATCCTTGAAGGAATTAAGTAAAACTTAATCCTAGACTATTGTACATTTTGAGGGGATTACTATGATATGTCCAGATTTTGAGAATTTGGACTAAGAAAGTGTTGAAAAGAATGTTTTCCAGTAATTTTTTTAACTTCATTTTTGGGTCTTTTCTTGGTTTCTGGGGTCCATTTTGGGCCAAAAGTTTGGATATAGACTCGGGGTTCATGGAGAACATTCTTTGGGAGTTTGTTAAAAATTTCAACATAGTTCCTATTTTTCTGATTCTAGGCACTTTTGACCCAATTTTGCCTATTTCTCAAGATATTATATCCAAATTTACCGTGTTAGTATTACAAATTATGTTTCATAGTTGAGCAGCATCAAGGGGCCATACAAAGAGGAAAAGCTTGGCTGGAGTGATTCGGAGTTCGAGGCACCAACAAACAAGTAGGCTAGGCTTTTCCCTAACTTTACACTAAGTGGAACTGTATTCTTATTGAACTCAGATATATATAAGATGGTAGATATGACCTACATGGTATGTCTTGTGACGAGATTGTTTTATGAGTTATTGGTGGTGAATGTTGTAGATTTGATATATGCTAGTACTATTGACCATAAGGAGGCCTAATAAAGGTCATATATGTGTTTATGTTATGGACAGGTACATGTTCAGATCTATAGTATTGAAAGCATGCTGTTGATGTTTTAGGGATATGGTGACTATGAGGCTACTTGTTGAGTGCTTTTCCTATTGTGACTTGTTTCTAACTTAGATGTGCTCCTGTTGGGCCTGTTGTTGTGAACTTATGATATAACTATTATTGTCATGTTACACTTTTGCTGCCTATAGTTGACTGGGTGATTACATGTTATTTTTGACTCTGTACTAATTATCAAGACATGCACTTCTATGTACCACTGTTAGTTGTTTGGTTCTGCTCCTATATATCTGAGATAATGGTTAGTTGATATTACCAGGAAGATGGTGATATGTAAGGATCCCTATATTATGAGCATTGTTGCCTATGTTGACTATGGGAATGATATGACTTTGGAATTCTGCATATGGATATACTGATTCAGTGAGCCACTATTTGATATCTCAAGTCACAAATAAACTCCCCATCACTATGGGCCCCAAAGGTCATGTCTGAGGGCTTGTGTCCTGGTTGATGCTCCTTGTGTTTGAGTCCTAGTGGTCATGACTAATGGCCTAGGCATAGATGCAGATTCTAAGGATCGAGCATTGGCTGAGATTTGGATTAATGACCCTATTGATTTCATTTTTGGGGCGATGCCTCATGATTGACAATCTAAGATGAGAAATACTTGTTTTGTGAGGGGGATTCTTTCTCCCATAGGGGATACGTCCCACCAAGACATATGTATGTTAGATCGGGTGCCACGTGCTGGCACAGGGTTGACGACCCAATTGACTTGTGATTGTTGGGGCGAGGCCCCGTGATTGCTTACTTGTAGATCCACACAACTAGTTATGTCCTGATTATGCATGGGTGTACCTTCTGAGCCAAGGGCCATCCACACTTAGAGACTAGGGCCTTACATCGACATACAACTGACCCTTGATCCAATGATTTGGAGAGTTAGGCTCTATGATAATTTTGTAAGGCTTAGTGATGATTTGTCAATTATATTATAAGAGGGTGTACCTCCTAAGCTTATGGGGGCTCGACTGGCATACAAGCATAGGCCTTAGGGCTATGTACCCATGTGCAACTTGAGGTTATGGTTCAGTTTAACGTTATAGGTGGATTTGTCAGATTGCTACTTCTATATGCACTTAAGCTTCAGTTTTGTATATTATTTCATTTAGTCAGCCGATGATGCTTACTATGTGCTTTATTTTGGTACTCACCACTACTTTTGCATCTTTCGATGGTACAGGTCTAGGTTGTAGTTGGTGGCTCTGATTTTAGGGGATCTGGGAGCACATGAGACTTCTTTTGGGTGAGCACTGTCAGCTCTAACTTTGTTATAGTCTCCTTCTTTTGATGGACATCTTTTGCTTTCAGATTTTTGCCTTGTACAGTAGTATTATGTATTTGTAGGAGTATTTTCGAGTTTCATACTATATTATATTATGTTATATGTATATCTATATGCACTTTCCATCTATTGTTGTTTTGTATAGCTGAGTTTCAGGTTCTGGGTAGGTTTTAGTTATTTTTGTTGTTGTTTTATTGGTCTGGTTGTACTAGAGATCTAGGATAGGTGCCTTGGGTATTGGGTAATTAACTTGCCTGTAGGTGGAATGAGACAAGCACCATCGTGACCGAGATCGGGTCATGACATGCATGATATGAGATATGAAAATATTGTGTAAGTTATGAAAGTTATGAAGCCTATCTTTAGTATTATGAAACTTTTGTTTTGATGAGCTACTCTATGATATTATTATAATATTATGATGCTTTACGTATTTTGTCTGTAAGTATGATTTGAGTATTCCTTGGGATTGTGACCTAGCACTGAGAGGAACTTGGTAGATAACCATTATATTGTCCCGTAACTATGTTTCCACCATAGTTTTATAAATTAGCTAATGAATCCATATAGCTTATGTTACATGCTTGACAAAAAAGGGTGACATTCTCGTAAAACACATGTTAATTAAATATCGAAAAAGGTGGTGTTCCCGTAAGGTTCTTATCATGTGTTGACTAAAATGGTTAGTGTTCCCCTAAGGTGCTCATTAAGCGCTTGCCAAAATGGGGAAGTTCCCATAATGTGAGTATTTATCCTACCTTGGTAAAGTAGACCACTCCTAGTCCAGTACGGAGTGAATATCAGAATTTTGAATTGTAGCTCACTGGTCTTGCATGTTGGTTATTGTCCTTTCCCATCTAGTATGATATATTATATGCCTTGATAATTCCTCATGCATATTTTGACCAAGGCATTGAATATTCATGACATATTGTGCTTATATCCATTGATTATGATTATGCATATCGTTTACTTCTGGCTTACGTTCTTTGTTGCACTGCACCTCTCATACTTAGTACATTCCAAGTTCTAACACATGCTTTTTTCCTACATGATGTAACCATGTAGGGATGGGAGCTTCTATCCATCTTCTTCCTCCATTGACTAGACGATTTGGTTGAAGATCACTTTTGGTGAGTCCTCCACTTTGGTGATGATAGCTAGTTTACTTTGGTGCTTTAGTAAGACAAGTCTATTAATCAACATTTATCTTTTGAGGGTGAGCTCATGAGATGTCTTGGCCCCCGTTCCATTCACTTAGAGGTGTTGTTGGATAATTAGATATGTATGCTATGAGCTCAACTCTCATTATATTTATGTATTATGGATGACTCCCTTAGTCCTTATCCCCGTTGTATATTGGAGTTGAGATGGAAGTCCTAAGTTCAAAATTGTCACCATCGCATGAGTGATACTTACCCGCCCCTTAGACTTTATTTTCTAAGTGATCCATGCTTATCCTCTTCCCTACAGCATTCCCATAGCGTGAGTCCAAAGTCCCATTCCCCTGGAATTATGTGTTATTTGTTTTAATTTTTCTTTCGCAAATAAGGATGTGCCATGTATGCTTAAGAGGCTTACTTAGGGTTCCTCCAGCTTCTCCATTCACCGTGTTGCACCAAGGGCCTAGGCTTGGGTTGTGACAGATGAATACCACAGATTTTCATAGCTCGAAGGTGGATGTGGATTCATAATAGTTTATTGATGAGGTGTATAAAATAGTGGAGATTATGGGGATATCTACCAAAGAGAAGGACGAATTGGCTGCTTATCAACTTAAGGGAGTGGCTCAAGTTTGTTTCACTCAGTGGAAGTTCGAGAGAATTGAAGAAGCTGTTATAAATTGGGAGATGCTTAAGGCCACTTTTCTTGATCTTTTCTCCCACTTGAGCTACGGGAAGCTAAGGTGATGGAATTTATGAACTTAAAGCAAGGCAATATGAGTAGGAGGGAGTATGACCTCAAGTTCACCAACTTGTCCAAATTTGGTCCTACCTTGGTGGCCAAATGTTGGACCCATATGAACAAATTCACTTTGGGTGTGTCTGACTGAGTAAAGATGGAAGGTAAGGCATCCATGCTCATTAAGGAAATGAATATTTCTAGACTCATGACATATACCGAACAAGTGGAGAGTGAAAAGTTGCAAAAGATGAGAACAAGGGAGTCCAAGAGGGCTCGTTATGATGGTGGGTCCTCTTATGGTAAGTCTGGTGTGGTCAATTTCAACAAGACCGAGGGTCTTCTGAAGGTGCTCCTCAAAGGTTGACTAAGAGAAAAGGGACAATCCTAAGGCTCAAGGTATGGTTGTTAAAGGTGGTGCTATTCCTCTTAGATATCCCACATGTGGGAGGAACCGTTCTAGTGAATGCTTGAGAGGTTCTTGTGCATTTTTTGGTTGTGGGAAGATGGGACATAAAAAATGTCTTACTATTGTTAACAAACATAAGGAAGGGCATTCACAAGGTCAAGAGAGTTTAAAGTAGGCATGTACAACATGGTGCCTAAGCTCAAGGTGTTGATCCATATGATAATTGCTTTTATGCCCTACATGCTAGTCAAGAGACTCATAAGGCTCTCGATGTAGTTACTAATATGTTAAAAGTCTTTAGTCATGATGTGTATGCTTTGCTTGGCCCTGGTGTCAATATGTCTTTTGTTACTTCTTATGCTGCCATAAAGCTTGATATGTCTTTGAAAGTTTTTGTTAGAACCTTATTCGGTCTATACTTCTATTGGTGAGTAAATCCTAGCCAAGAAAGTCCATAGAAATTGTTCCATGTCTGTCTTAGATAAAGTCTACTCATGTGATCTAGTTTAGCTGATATGATCAATTTTGATGTTATTCTTAGTATAGATTGGTTGCATGCTGCTTTTACTCATTATAGGACTCATAAGGTCATATTTTATGTCCCTAATGAACCTATCTTAGAATGGAATGGATTGAATTTTGTATTCAAAGGGAAGTTTTTCTCCTATGTGAAAGCTATGAAAATGATCTCTAAAGGTTGTCTATATCATATTGTCCGAGTCATAGATTTTGAGTCTCATATTCCTACTTTTGATTAAGTCCCTATAGTAAATGAGTTCCTTGATGACTTACTCAGCATTCCTCCCATAAGGGAAATTGATTTTCTTATTGATCTCTTGCCCAATACCCAACCTATTTCTACACCTCCATATCGAACGGCCTCGGAGAAAGTGAAAGAATTGAAGGAAAAATTAAAGGACTTGCTTGATAAGAGGTTCAGAAGGCCTAGTGTGTCACCATGGGGTAGTCCCATATTGCTTGTAAGGAAGAAATATGGTTCACTTCAGATATATGTGGATTATCGACAATTGAATAAAGTAACTGTCAAAAACAAGTATACACTTCTAAGGATCGATGACCTATTTGATCAAATACAAGGTGCAAGCTACTTTCCTAAGATTGATCTCCAGTATGGATATCACTAATTGATGTTGAAGTAAGATTATATCCCAAACACGACATGTGGAACTTAGTATGGTCATTTTACATTTTTGAATATGTCATTTGGGCTAACAAATTTTCTTGCCGCTTTCATGGATTGGATAAATAAGATTTTCAAACCATACTTAGACATGTTTGTGGTGGCATCATACATTATCTATTGGTGTACTCATAGGATATAAAGGACCATGAAGGCCATTTGATCTGATGTTCACGCTCCAATAAGAAAGTGATCACTGTTAGTAAATAACCTAACCGAAGGTTAGGGTCAAATCCATAGGGAATACGGGGCTTGACTATAGAGATCCACTACAATCATTTCAAGAATTAATTACTAAAAATGCTAGGTGGGGGAGGGGGAGGTTTCTTTGTAATTCAGAAATAAAAAGTAAACTAACTATGTAGGAAGACATTCAAATTTAGGGACAACTTGGGAAATGTGTTCCCCATGATTAGTTGGCTCAATTACCCTAGACAAGATAACTTTAACTTCAAACTCGCATGCAGGACAGTAACTGAGGTTCTTCTAGCCTTGGTTCTTCTAGTCCTCTTGTGAAGGTAAAGGTCAAATTTCATCATGGCGCCTGGTCGGCAACCATGGTGTGCCAACTAACCATTACCCATTGTCCAAGTCAACCTCCCCTTGGTCGGGCTTGCTTGATTAGATGAGAACACATCAATCGAATCGTATCATTTAGTTCCCTTTTCCTATTTGTCACTAACTTTATCGGGATCGTGATAATAAGCAGGTATTGGTATTGGCCACCACCAAATGACAATCAAAATGAATGGAAATAAACAATATATGCAAAACTCTAATCAACGAAATGTACAAAGTCTAGGTTATTTCAAGTCAACTACTCATGGTTCCCACAACCCTAAGTTGTGGGTGCTTAGCTACACATGGCTAAGGAAAAATCAACAATAATGAAAATAAATGACATAATTGAGAGTTTAGCCAAAGCCATGAAGAGAAAGAACACCTCCAAATTGAAAACCACAAGCTTGGATTAATGGCAAATGAGTACAATGTAGGTTTTCAATCCCCCAAAAGTGTGTCTTTCAATTGAAAGATAAAAATCTACTCTAAACCCTAAAAATACTCCTAGAATATTTACAAGTATTTGTGAATGTCAAGTCCCCCCTCAAAGAAAACCTAACCTTATCTATTTATACTAGTTACATAAACACCCAAAAAATTAAATAGAAAAGACAGCTGACATCAGATACGTTGCACATGTATGACACATAGGTCACCCTACGAGTCATAATTAGGGTCTCATATTCAATATTTGGTATTTTGGACTTGACTATTACAAGTCATTGCTTGGGCTATGACTCGTATGCTTCTCTCATAATCTAGGCTTTAGTTCTTGGTCCAAACTTTTAGCTCACTGTTTCTTGCTACTATTTTACCTATAAGAGTCATAGTGAGACCTACGACTTAGATGACCTCATAGGGCTGACCTCCACTTAGCAAATTCTTTATTTTTGCACATAGTTCCATGCTGTGAGATCACCTTACGACTCATAGCTTGGGCAACAACTCGTAGGTAGACTCATATGTCCTGTACTTCAGAAAAATCTGTAACTTTCTCCCAAAAT
>JAOTQJ010061022.1:0-13779 GCA_025642045.1 Solanum sejunctum | reverse complement strand
GTGAAGTAGCAGTTAGTCAATGCAACTTTCGACGCTCATCATGGGTCATCTGGAAACAGTCACGCTATGTTTTTAAATATAGGGGTCAGGCTGCGTACATTCGACCCCCCTTACCCTGCAATGGACGGGAGCCTTTGAGGCATTGGGGTAATGTTCGTTCGTTCGTTCGTTCGTACTAAAATCTGATATGATAACAGTCTTGCAATCTTTTTTCAAAATGATTAAGATTCACTTTGAGTGCTGCGTAAAAGGGGTCAGATCAGATAATGGAGGTGAGTTTTTAGCAGAATGCAAGGAGTTATTTGACTCCTTAGGGATCATACACCAAAGCAGTTGCGCACACACTCCACAACATAATGGAGTGGTTGAAAGAAAGCACAAACATATACTTGAGGTGGCAAGAGCTATTATAATTCGGGGTAACATCCCCATCAGATTTTAGGGAGAATATGTTCTATCTGCTATATACCTGATAAATAAATTGCCTACTCCCACATTACAAGAAAAATCTCCTTATGAGATATTCTACAAAAAGAAGCCTAGTCTGAGTCATCTTAGAACCATTGGATGTTTGTGTTTTGCAACCATACTTCCTAAGAGGGATAAACTTTCTCCTAAAGTTGATGTCTATGTCCTCATGGAGTACTCTAGCACTCAGAAAGGTTATTTGCTTTATGAAATAACAAGTAAAAAAGTAATTGTTAGTAGAGATGTAACATTCAAGGAGACAATATTTCCCTTCAAAAAAATGCACAGTGATTCAGTTCCTTTGTTCCCAAATGTTGTGCCCTCATTCAAACCAGAACTAGTTTAAACACCAGCTGAAGTTGATGTGCTTGATGCTGAACATGCTGGGGATGTTTTTGATAAGTCATCAACATGAGGAGACAGTAACAATGATATAGCACCATGGATAATATGGTTGCTGATGTTGAAGTTGCAAACATGCCAATTAATGTTGGCACTACTATACCAGCTACAAGAAGATCTAGAAGAGCAATGGCCACACTAGCTTGCCATCGGGACTATGACACTACCACAAAGAGGAGACAGACACCATATTCCCTAAACAACTTCATTTCATACCAGAACATATCTCCAAAATACAAGGCTTGTTTAAGCAAGTTGTCAGCTACCTATGAGCCTTAAGTCCTACGAAGAAGCATTGAAGGATGATAGATGGATGGATGCAATGCAGCAAGAGCTACAGGCCCTTAAAGAAAATGGGACTTAGACTCTTGTTCCTTGGCCACAAAAAAAGCCTATAATAGGGTGTAAATGGATTTTTGATATAAAATACAATGTGAATAGCGAAGTTGACAGATATAAAGCCAAGTTGGTAGTAAAAGAATATTTGTCAAACCTTTGGAATAGATTATGAAGAGAAATTCTCATCAGTAGTGAAGATAGCGACAGTTAGGACTTTCATTGCCTTAGAAGCTATTGAAAATTGGTGTATATATCAAATGGACGTCTATAATGCTTTCCTACAAGGTAATCTTATAGAAAAAGTATTCATGGAACTGCCTAAAGGACTACAAGTGGTGAAAACTCAACCTATGGTGTGTAAGCTTATGAAGTCTCTATATGGACTCAAACAAGCTTCAAGGCAATAGAATTTCGAACTCACAGAAGCATTATTGAAATCTAAATATAGTCAGAGTCATCTGGTTACTCATTATTCACAAAAAATGCAAGGTGATAGTCTGGTTATATGTTAGTATATGTTGATGATCTTATCATTATTGGGAATAATGCAGCCCTCATTCAAGATACTAAAGATATCCTACATAAGTGGTTCAAGATCAAGGATCTTGGTGAGCTAAAATTCTTCTTAGACATAGAATTCGGCAGATCACAAAAGGGTATTCTTATGAACCAAAGAAAGTATACATTAGAGTTATTGGCTGAAGTTGGTGTTGCGGTAAGAAAACCAGTCATTACTCCATTGGAACGCAATGTAAATCTCACTACAGCCTCTGAAAGATACAGTAGTGTGAAGGAGTTGTTTCATGATGTTCCTAAATACCAAAGAATGATTGGAAAACTATTATATTTGACCATCACAAGACCTGTCATTGCCTATGTTGTACGAACATTAAGTCATTTTTGCTGAAAGCAAAGGTTCAACATTGGCAGGCAGCACTTATAATTCTCAGATACATAAAGAACTAACCAGGTTTGGGATTGCTTATGTCTTCTCAAAACAAAATGCAACTAACTGGCTATTGTGATGCATACTGGGCATCATGCCCCAACACCAGAAGATCAGTAACATGATACCTATAGAAGTTAAGTAACTCCCTTATCTCATGGAAATATAAGCAGCAGGCTATAGTTTCAAGAAGCTTTACAGAGACAGAGTACAGGAGCCTTACTTGCTTAATAGCTGAGATTGTTTGGGTGACAAACTTGTTCAAGGAATTGAGCATACAAATTGAGGAACCAGTTTCTATTTTTTGTGATAGTAAAGCAGTCATCCAAATAGCTGCTAACCCTGATCGATTGCCAATCAACACCATATACATTCCTACTAAGATTCAACAAACAGATATTCTAACCAAAGGTTTAGGGAAATTGCAACATGATTTTTTTACTATCCAAATTTGTCTTCATCACACCTAGTTTGAAGAGGAGAATTGAAAGTAGTGAGGACAATTCAATCACTTAGACTTCATTTCATATAAGAGTCTAGTTGTAGAGTGCATATTACAAATAGGTGTAGCTAATTCGGTTAGGATGTTAGTTAGCTGGTTAGGATAGTTAGAAGCCTTGGTTGTATATGTATATATGCACTCATGCTCAATGAATGAGCATTCAGAAAGCTTCACAATAAGAGCTTCTCTTCTCTATCTAATTGTTCATCGTTGATCTCCATTTTCATAGCAGTGAAATTGATATTTCTTCATTTTGAGGTATTTTAGATGGATCAAGTGCTTGAATTTTTTTAAAAGGGACTAAATATATATATTTTTTTAATAGTGTATAATATTAGATGATATTGTATATGGGTGTATAAGCACTTTTATAACTTTTTATAATATTGTCTATTAGTTGTATAATATTATCTATCAAATTTAAAATATTGCTGTTACAAAAATTCAAATGTTGCTTATTGTTGTATATTGAATGTATAACTTCTAATACCATATCTTTTAAACTTTGTTTTAAGAAAAAACGTAAATTAAGTAGTTGTGTTTTCTGAATTTTTTTCTATTTATTAAACTAATTCTGAACATATTTTTATTTATAATAACTAAATGAGATCTAACATCAAATTTCATTATACATGTATAACATCTTACTGTAATAATTATGAAAATTTCTTATAAATGCTGCCACTATGATGAGGTTTCACTGTATAATGATTAGCAACTTCAGTTTATTTGCAATCAAATGGTGTTTTAATACACTCTAGTCAATATTAAGTGAATTGTTGGGGTTTGTGTAACACCCCGTAAAATTACCGAAACATCCCAAAAATGTATCATGCGCATAATGCGTCTTCCAAAGCTCCTATGAAAAATTTGAGACCGAATTTACAATCAGCGCAGAAAATCGAATAGGAAAATGGTCTCGACCCGATTTTAAAGCAACCGGATCAAAAAATAATTTTCACTAATTAATTTCCAAACAGTATTGATACACGCCCCAGGCACAACATACTAGGGACGCGCACCTATACTTATATTTTTTCTTAAGATTTTGACAGGAAGTTCAAATTTCGTACGAAAGAAATTTGGCGAAAAATACACTAGTTCGCGCCCCTGACGCATACTGACCAGTGTAAAAGTTGTGAAATTTTTCTTTAAATTCGGGAAGTACCTTTTGGTCAATTCCCATCCTATTCTAATTATCAAAACGTATTTAAGAGGTTCTTTATTCGTATGAAGGGTTTTAAAACCCATTCTTTTCCTAGTTCAAAGCAAGGGTTCTTGAGGGAGAAAGAAGAGAAAGTTGGGGATATCAAGCTTCGAGGTCAAATTCTTGAAGAGGATTAATAGTTCTTCATTACAGGTATGTAAGGCTAAACTAAAAGCATTTAATTGTTCTCTTATGTGTCCCATAGATGATCTTAGATGAGAATTGATGGTTTCTTGAGTCTACACACTTGTTTTCTTGAAGTACTATCTTGAGTTAATTCTTGATTTAAGTTTCTAGAATATTAATGAGTTTCCTATATATAATTATCTTGAAGTTAAGTAATTGTTTGAATATATGTTCATGTCTTTATTCACATGAACCCTAATTGAAGACTATGGTTGTTTTTATGCTTTATTCTGAAAACTAAGATTTAATAGCCATATGAAGCATGTTAAATACTGATGATTTCTTGTGGCATATGTGATTGAGTTTTCATGAATATGACTTTTGCATGAATCGTAATTTGAGGGAGAGTTTTGATGGTATATAAAGATTAGTTTGAAACATGAGTATTATCTTTTTATTTGAAAATAATTGATATTCTAATGAGTTTAATGGGATTGAGCATTAAGTCTAAATGATATTTCGAGAACTTAGTGATGGCAATGTAAATATACTTTTCAAAATAGTTCATTGATAGATGATGGAGATAGATGACATGAGTTTAAAGAAGATAGATTTGATAAATAGTTGTGCATGTTTTAGTCTTAGGAGCATTATTGAACACCAAGTTGGGTGAGAAGTGTCACCCCAGAACTGCGTTTGCTAGCGTAGGTTAGTCGTGCAGCACGTTCTTGCGACTCTTGTCCCAATAGTTGGACAAATCTCATTGGATCCAAGTGAGAGACAGATAGACAAACTACATTCTTTACCATGGCAAGTCTAGGACGGGTGTGGCAACGATGCCTATTCATTGTGCCCCACCTAAATTAAAGGTGGCATGATAGGACAGATGTTGGTTAAGAGAAACACCTAAGCAACATTAATAGAGTATGATAATTCTAACAAAATCATTCTTTCTTTCCAAATGTATATTCAAAAGAGCATGATTTACTTTAAATTTGCATATTTTACTGAATTGAGATGAGTTGAGTCTTTTGAGTTAAGTTGATTTTATTTCCATGCTATTCTACCTATTTCGATTTCATTCAGCTATTTTATATACCAATATATCCCATATATTGATGTCCCCCTTTGGGACTGCATCATTTTATGATATAGATATATGGGATCGAGATCATCAGCAGGCACATCGTTGAGGATCATTGGACGTTCAGCGAATTGGTGAGCCTCCCTTACTTCGGAGGAGTCATATATTATTTTTCATCTTGCTTTAGAGTTAGTTATTGATTAGCTTTTATTCTGATTGAGGTAGCCATGGATCTGTCATTGGTACCACTTGATAGTGACAGGCTTTATAGACAAGAGTCAGATAGTTGATTGATAAACCTATGAGCTAGTTTCTTTTCTACTAGCTTTTGTCATAGTATTATTTTGAAATTTGAAGAGATGAGCCCTTTTACTACTGTTTTATTCTTTCGCTAATTTGTAGAATATATGAATGAATTAATGTGACGATGAGGCCAAGTGGTTCGCTTCGGGACTAGCGATAGTCTCTGAGTGCCGACTACATCTAGGGTATCCTCCCGGAGCGTGACAAACTTGGTATCAGAGAACGAGTTCAAGAGTCCTAGGGAGTCTATGAAATCGTGTCTAGTAGTGTCCTTATTATTGGAGTGAAGAGCTCCACATCCATAATTGGGATGCTATAGGACATTTAGAAATTATTTCCTCCTTTTAGATTTTATATCCATGCGATATAGTCAAAGTCTATAAGAATTCTTTTCTAAATCCTACTTTACACGTTTGTAGACCATGTCTTCTAAACACACCATGGATTTGAAGGATACCATCAGCACCGAGGAGCTTGAGCCTTTTACTCAGCTTGTCGTGCATAATCAATGGGTAGAAGAGGACAAGGAAAGTGAGATGGAGGAAGCTCAAGGTGAGAGGGGGAGTAGGTTCCCCCGTCTGCAGAGACCTTAGAAGTATATGCCACCACCAGTGACTGCATTCAAGTCCAATAGTAGATATAATCTAAGGTCGAGGAGATATCAACCCTTCAAGATTCAGAACCCTTAATCGCTAGGAAGTGTGGATCGAGGCCATAAAGGAAAACCACTATATAGAAGGTGTGGCAAACCTTACTAGGGCAGTGTCAATTGGGCACCGACGCTGCTTCAAGTGTGGACAAGAGGGTCACTTTTAGAGGGATTATCTGAAGTGGGATAACCAAACTCAACTCGCTAGATCTACACCATCAGTCGGAGGAAATCAGAGAGATGCTACTCCTAGTGCGAGCGAGGCTATAGACCAATTATGTGCCACAATAATTACCTAGCTTATAGAGACACTCTGCGAGGTTGTGACAGGTATAAGTTGAATCATTACTTGCTTTTGATGTTGTACATGATAGAAGAGTTTATGTTTACAAAACTTTTAATGTTACCAACTAGGAGTGAGATTTGAGGTCGTTTAAAACCATAAATAGAGTTGTTACTCCTGAGCCAGAAAGATAATGAGGGAGAGGAGAAGACCGGTTTGTGAGAGTGGTGATTGATTGAGGCTAGTATTTAGAGATATGTATCTATTAGGTAACTAGTGAGGGATGAGTCAATGGCCATAAGTTTGATGAAAGAGTTGAAAATACCCGATGATTGCTTTGATGAGATGAGGTATAGAGAGAGAGTTACTGTTAGAATATGTTAGAACGTGCCCAAACTAGAAGGAAGTATATGTTAATGTGTTGTAGTATTCATACTATTGAGGTTGAAGTGTAGATCATGAATGGGGGAAAGAGTACTTTTAATGTGATAGATCTAAATGAGGCTTATAACTTTTAAATGAGAGTTCGTGGGACAAATTAAGTTATGAGCTTAGTCAGATAAGGAGATATAATTGAATAGGTGACTGTTACTGAGTGGTGAGGAAAGGATGTATTGATTGAATACTCGCTATGAGATTTTAGTAGAATTATGTCCCCTAAACACTTATCTAGTAGTTGTAAGTTAGTGTTAGAGAAGTGTGTGATAAAAACACATGTTAGTACTAGACCCGAAGTTTAAATTTTGAGGATAGTGTGAAAGAAGAGATAGTTTCATGAGAGTGATAGTCTTAGTTAGAAATTGTCTCTAAGAGACTTGCCATAGTGTATGGAGATGTTAATTTGTAAGGAAAGTTATGTTATGGGTAGGGTACAAGTGCCCCTTAGGTGAGAGTAGTGAAACGAGGATTGCTCAATAGATAAGAGGAGACTTAAGATGTGTATCATGATTATGTAAAGATGTGTGAGCTCTAAGTCATGACTGCTATAAAAATCTAGATAATATCTGTGAGTTCAATGGGAAGCAAGTTGAGGTAGGCATTCTATGTTATCTCGAGCAACTAGGTTAATTAGGGGTTTATGGATAGATGAGGAGGAGTTTTTCATTATAGTCTAAGTCTTACACAGATAGGTTTATGAGAACATAGAAATTGAGTGTTAGTAGATAAAAGAAGAGGTTAGATTACAAGAGGCGTGGGAAGTGCTTAAGTATGCCATAAGAACAGTAAATATAGATAGATTCCCATAGAGGCATGAAAGGAGTTAAGAGTGATATTATTGAAAAGAGTTTTGAGTGGCTAGTTACATATATGCGACTATAGCATCACAAAAGAGTTTAATATGCTCTTGTGGGTAGTTATTCCTTGACCAAATAGAAGTATATGCTTATGGCCTAGTAGAGAAAATTAATTCCCAAATTTAGAGAGAGGACCTTGAGAGCTAAGGGGGAGATGACGAAGTGGTAGATTGAAGTAGATCTTGAGTTTGATAGAGATGGGTTGATCAAGATGAGACATCAGTTCTTACCATATCATACGTTCCTTATTCTTCCTTTGAGGTGATACTCTCTTCACGATTGGTATGCGACTGTCATGCCGATGGCCTAGTCTCATATACCACTTATTGATTTCTATTCGAGTTGGGAGGATGAAAAGCAAATGAAGTCATTCATTAATTTTGATCGTACTCCATTGATCTGAGTGCTTCCACCTCCTATGCTAAATAAGATGTGACCTGAGTTTTATACTATATATGGTTTTATGAATTCAAATGAGTCCTGATAGACGAGAGAGATTGTAATCTATAAATGTTCTCAAGTAAGATTTCTCGAATGAATCATGCTAATGTTCTTTCGTTCCAAGCTCTTTGGGTAATCCAACTTTCAGTCTTGGTAGAAGTATTGTTAAGGATAGTAGATGAGTTAAAGGTGATGGGAGAGAATGAGTACTTCTGAAATGTGATAAGGAGTTGAGTCTCTATTCTTGAGTTGATATTCCTTTTGAGCCTCTACGTCCTTGAGTATGCAATTCCTTGATAGTATTCGTGCTTAATAATGATGTTGGGGATGAAGGTTGAACTTAAGATATTGTGTTCTAAGTCCATTCTTAAGAATGAGGATTCGAGTATTTAAGTTCTTAATTTTATCCATGCTTACCTTGCATGGTGAGGTAGTGATTTGAGGTTTCGCCAAAGAGGAAGATGATGAGTTCCTCCAAGTCTAAATTATGACCCTGATAGTAGTAGACTGGGAGTGGGGGTAGAGGAGGAGGAGTGAATGCAGTATTGTTATGGTGCTGGTGCTGAACTCTTGTCATTTAAGGATAAAGATAGGAAGAGGAAGAGAGATGAGATCCAATAATGTGCAATAGATAGATAGGAGTTGGTGGGTGTGACTTTGAGGGAGAGTTCATTGAATGGTGGAGATAGAGGTGTTAAGTAGGCTTGAAGATTCTAAGACATAGTTGAAGTAGTCAGAGTGATAGGTTTGAATGTGTTGTTGTTATTATGTAAGTGTTGATGATAGACTATTGAAGACTTCGTGATAAGAGATTCAAGTAAGGATATGAGGGTAGTAAAGAGGACTAGTGAGCTTTTGATGAAAGCCCTGCTGAAGTTTAGAGTTGAGTATTGAGGATTAGCCTTGTAAGATATGATCATCTCGTGAATAACATCCTTGAGGCTTAGAAGTAGGTTTGAATGGAAGAGGAGGAGATGGATAGATGTAAACTGGAGTAAGAGTTATAGGCTTAAGTTGAGGGAGTAGGGTGTCATAAAAGGGAGTATAATTGAGACGAGGTGCTAATCTTGAGAGTTGAACATAGAGTCTTACGTATCGGTGGTCCCATTCTCCACTAGAATTGATGGCTTCCTTCTTGAGTTTGAAGGACTGATTATCGAAGTGTTTAAGTGATTCAAATTGACTGAGTTATGATGTTCCATTCGTGCTTGATGGTGAAATGTCTAATCTCTACTCTTAATTGAAATCGATTTGTCTATTCTGAGTTACTTGTGACTGTCCAGATTGGTTGATTGAGCATTGAAACGAGTCTTGATTATTCTTCATGCCTGACGATAAGAATGTTGAAGGTAATGTCCTTACCCTTAACTAAGTTGATTGTCTTTTCTGGAGTGGGTTATCTATTCTTGAGTCCGAATAGGGATTGTTGATAATGACGAGGAGTCAAAAGTTTGATTAACTGAAGATAGTGTCAAAGTAAATTCTGAGTCTATTCTGCCTTGATATCTACCTTTACTCATCATTAGAGGACGAATAATCCCAAGGGGGAGATGATGTAACACCCCGTAAAATTATCGAAACTCCCCTAAAATGTATTGTACACAGAATGCCTCTTTCAAAGCTCCGATAGGAAATTCAAGACTGCATTTGCAATCAGCGTAGAAAATTGAGCGAAAAAATAGTCTTGACCCGATTTTATAGCAACTGGGTCAAAAACTAATTTTTACTAATTAATTTTCAGACAGTGTTGATACGCACCCCAGGTGTGATGCGCTAAGGCACTAGGGATGCGCACCTACACATATTTTTTTAAAAGATTTGGACGAGAAGTTTAAATTTTGTACAGAAGAAATTTTGCAGAAAATACACTGGTATGACGCATCGCGGACCAGTGTAAAATTGTGAAAAAAAAATTTCAATTCAGGAAAGGCCTTTTGGTCAATTCCCATCCTATTCTAAGTCTCAGACATATTTAAGAGGTCCTTTATTCATACGAAGGGTTTTAAAAACTCATTCTTTTCTTAGTTCAAAGCGAGGGATCTTGAGGGAGAAAGAAGAGAAAGTTGGGGATATCAAACTTCGAGGTCAAATTATTGAAGAGGATTAACAGCTCTTCATCCCAGGTATATAAGGCTAAACTAAGAGCATGGGATTCTTCTGCCATGTACTCCATAGATGGTCTTATATGAGAATTGAAAGTTTCTTGACTATATGCACTTGTTTTCTTGAAGTACTATCTTGATTTAATTCTTGGTTTAAGTTTCTACAATATTAATGAGTTTCCTGCATATAATCTTCTTGAAGTTGAGTAATTGTTTAGATATATGTTCATGTCTTCATTCACATGAGCCCTAATTAAAGACTATGATTGTTTTTATGCTTTATTTTGAAAACTAAGATTTGATAGTTATATAAAACATGTTGAATACTAATGATTTCTTGTGGCATATGTTATTGAGTTTTCATGAATATGACTTTTGAGCATGAACAGTAATTTAAGGGTGAGTTTTGATGGTATATAAAGATTATTTTGAAACATGAGTATTATCTTTTTAGTTGAAAACAATTGATATTCTAATGAATTTAATGGGATTGCGCATTGAGTCTAAATGATATCAAAAACATAATGATGGCAATGTAAATATACTTTTCATAATAGTTCATTGATAGATGATGGAGATAGATGACATGAGTTTAAAGAAGATAGATTTAATAAATAATTGTGCATGTTTTAGTCTTGGGAGTGTTATTGAACGCCTAGTTGGGTGAGGAGTGTCACCCTAGAACTGCATTTGCCAGCAAGTTAATTATGCAGCACATTGTGGCGGCTCTTGTCCCAATAGTTTGACAAATCTCATTGGATCCAAGTAAGCGAGAGATAGATAGACTACATTCTTTACCATGGCAAATTTAGGACGGGCGTGGCAATGATGCCTATTTGTTGTGCCCCACCTAACTTAAAGGTGGCGTGATAGGACAGATGTCGGTTAAGAGAAACTCCCAAGCGACATTGATAGAGTATGAGAACAGAACCATTCTTTCTTTTCAAACGTATATTTGAAAAAGCATGATTTACTTTAAACTTGCATATTTTACTGAACTAAGATGAGTTGAGTCTTTTGAGTTGAGTTGATGTTATTTCCATACTATTCTATCTGTTTCGATCTTATTCAGCTATTTTACATATCAGTACATTCCACGTATTGATATTCCCCTCTGGGACTACATCATTTCATAATATAGATATACGGGATCGAGATCATCAGCAGGCGCATCGTTGAGGACCATTGGACGTTCAGCCGATTGGTGAGTCTCCCTTACTTTGGAGGATTCATATATTATTTTTCATCTTGCTTTAGAGTTAGTTATTGATTAGCTTTTATTCTGATTGAGGTAGTCATGGGTCTGTCATTGGCACCACTTAATAGTGATAAAGGCTTCATAGACTAGAGTCAGATTGTTGATTGATAAACCTATGAGCTAGTTTCTTTTCTGCTAGCCTTTGTCATAGTATTATTTTGAGATTTGAAGAGATGAGCCCTTTTACTACCCTTTTGTTCTTCCGCTGATTTGTAGAATGTATGAATGAATGAATGTGACGATAAGGTCAAATAATTCGCTTGGGGACTAGCAGTAGTCTCTGAGTGCCGGTTACGTCTAGGGTACCCTCCCGGTGCATACCAATTTGACATATTTCTTATGAAGAATATTTAATAATATAAATTAAAGGTTACTTTCTACTATTGCCCTTTTGATTATTTTCAAACTATTCTACTAATTTTAATGAATATTTTACTTATTTTAAACTATGAAAAATTCCCAACAATTCACATAGACTAGAGGGAGTCTCAATAAATAAGATAAGCAGAGAAATTGATAGTAAGGAACTGAGCTAATGCCAATGCAATAAAATTTTCTGAGTCTTTTCTATCGTGGTACAGTGGTGAAACTATTTTATTTTTTACTATAAATTTTGGATTTGAGCTTTAAATATAAAAAAAAATATTAAAAATATCACGCTCAAATGAGCCTTGCAATGCACTATTTCAATTTAGTTAGGCTCCAATGCGATCTTCGAAAACGCAATGAAATTTTTTTAAGAAAATACATAAAGTTATTTAAAGAATTTTAATGATTTGAGATTTAATTTGGAGCCCACATCCAATTGAAACTGACCCTCTTTAAAAGAGATTAAATATTTTTTCATGATGAAGTTTAATTATTATCAGACGCATCAACTATTATTTGGTCCCCCAGCTTGAGACTAACGAACCAACAAAAAATTCCTCAAAAAAAAAATACTTAAATCAATTAGTTTTGTGGTCCTAATCATGACCATAAGCTGAAAATTACTTGTGGTGCTTTTAACAATTTTGATTTTTCTATCACAATTATAGGCCAAGCAAATTGGGAAAATGGAAAAAATAACATATAATGTTTTTTTTTTCATTTTACATGATAACAATCACAATTTTTTCAAGAAAGAATCAAACTTCATATTAAGTGTTCATAATAACTCCTTCCAATTTCCTATGTTTGAGAGGAAAATCCTAATCAATCCATGAATGATAAGGATATATTTGAGATCAAAATAAAATAAGGGCCAAAGTTATTCTATTTTTTATAGTGTAAGGCTGGTTTTTTTTTCTTAAACAAATATGTACTCGTGACGGTTTGCTTTTTCACAAAATTATCAAAAGTTTAGATGGATCATCTTCATTAATATGTATAGGACAAATGTAAAAGTGAAGGACAAATTTTGTGTTACAATTGTATATTATATTGTCTTATTATTGTGTATTTTCTTCATTTTAATTTATGTGATACTTTTTAAATTTTAAGATTTAAATTAGTTTATTTTTATTATAAAATTATTATATATTTTTTAAATATTTTAAATTATCAATTATTGTGAGTTATAATACTGTTTATATAATTTAAAAATATATAAATTTTATTTTAAAAATTTTAAAAATTTCATATGCAAATTCATGATTAAATTTAAATTGTTTAACTTCACAGAGGGAGTACTATAATGATGTGACAATTAGACTAATTTTATATAAATTTGACATACAAATGTGAAATAAATTACTCTAATAGGTTATGCATAAGCCAAGTCTTGGACCACTTGGAAGCCACGATAAATTGTAATTTCGTCAACATTTAGCTAAGCTATTTTATCGTATTTAAAAATATTCCATTTCGAAAAACTCCAAGTCTTGAAAACGAGTAGTGCCAAATGGTCACAATCGTGTAACCATGCAAAATAAACCCCAGAAAATGGAACAAATTAAAAAAAAACACCCTCTCAAGACCATTTAGTTATCATGTTTTTAAAAATATCTAATAAAAAATAATTGTCATTTTAAAAAATTAATATATATTTAATTATTTATTTTACGTCTATCCTTGCTCAATTAATGTGGAGAGAGATTCATGTGGTGAAAAATAGAATAGCTAAACCAAGATCAAATAATAAAAAAGGATAAATTAAATCAGATGGAATAGACAAGATTAATGCTGCCTAAGCGTGAAACATCCTTGATGCACGCTGAGTTTGTTTAAGGATCTACTTTGTAAGCAATGTAAATGTTAGTGCAATTTCACATTTTCCATTAAGCATATTTGTTGACACCCAATTTTTATCCTCCACGGTGTCAAATTAATCACCGAGTCTTTATTTTATTTTTTATGATTTTGAACCCTTATTTTCAAAAAAAAAAAATTAAAT
>JAOTQJ010061011.1:0-48319 GCA_025642045.1 Solanum sejunctum | reverse complement strand
ACTATCACAAGAGACAATCAATAATAAAGAGCAACTAGGGTATCGTGTTCCCCATGATTCTCCAACTTAGTATCACCGGTAACCTAATTCTTGTCTACAATATAGCATGCAGATAGTAATTTAAGTTCACCAAGCCCTTTAGTCAAAGGTGAGAGGCAAATTTTACTATGTAACTTGGTCCATCTCCATAATATGCAATACTAACCATTACCTTTAAGTCCTAGTCAACCTCTCCTTCAGCCAGTTCGGTTGATTTGATTAGAACACATCATCGAATCCTTTTAGTCAATCTCTTTTCCTATTTATCACTACCTTGGGCCAATAAGTAAAACTAGGCAAGTTCTAATGTTGGAAACCACTAGCAAAATATGCAAAAATGAGAGAATTGATTAATACATGCATATACCCATTCAAAGAATTGTAAACTATCCGGGATTACTATGTTAGATCTTCATGGTTCCCACACCCTTAGTTGGGGATTTAGCTACTCATGTTATGGGTAGATGAAGAAATTATGAATTGAGAAAACATAATTAAGAACTTACCCAATTAAATTGAAATGAAACAAATCCAATAAGAATGAGAATCACAAGCTTCAAGATCAAATTTACCCACAAGTGTTTTCTCACTATCTTCGCTCTCAAGTATTGGGTTTTCCAAGTATAAACCCTAAAAGTAATAAATAATGACATCCTCCCTTATACAATAACTTAAAATAACTATTTATAGTAATTATAATTAAGTCCTAAAAAATAGAAAAGCTGGTCGATGGACTCCACAAAAGCTCTTTACGACTCATAATGTGATTTACAAGTCATAGTAGAGGTCTCATAATCAACTTCTGGGATCTTAGACTACTCTTCTACGACTTGATTTTACGAGTTGTAGACTAATGTTTGACTTATATTGGTCTCTCATATACTTCAAGTACATTACCTTGTCCTTCACTAGAAATCGTAATTGAAATCTTTCTATATGACTCGTAGAATGCTCTACGGCTCTTATAAGATAGCTCATATTAGGTTATCTTCAGATATCATCCTTTACTAGAATAAAACTACCTCTATGACTCGTAGAATGCTCTACGACTCATAGAGGTTCTCATAAATCACCAAAAACAAGAAAACTTTTGTAATTTTTCCCCAAGTCATAGCTAACCTGCTTTCTTGCAAAAACACATAAAAACCATAAATGTTGCATTGAGAACACACAAAATCCTAAGTTTTGAGCATCAGCAATGCTGTATTTTAATAACATATCACCCTTCTTCTGCATCTGCTATTAGCCCTATCTAGCTGGATAATCACTCTTAGAAAATTGAATCAATGAATCTAATTGTGTAGGCCTAAACTGCACATGATGAAATCCATTCTTGCCTCCAAATAGAGCACCACTAAATCCACCTATATTATGTGCCTTCTTTCTTTCTCGCTCGATTTTCTCCATCTCCTAATAGGACTCATAATGAAGAGTAGTGTCAACCATATCTGAATATGTACTATTTCACACATCTCGTATCACAAGACCACAACAACAATGCTCTAGTCCATCCACAAATCTTCTAACTTTCTCCCTTGGATTTGTAACAAAAAATGGGACATACCATGATAATGTAGTTAAATTTGCCTCATACTCTGTAACTGTCATAGTGCACTAATGCAGATCATGGAATTGACATCTCATATCATCTTGTTTGCTCAATAGAAAATTCTGACTAGGTGATAGGTAGTGACCCCACTTCTCTAGCACTCTGAATAGAAGTCCACCATGCCTCTATAGATACTTTGAACATAAAAGTAGTAAATTCCACACCTTAAGTCTCTTTCAACCCCTATGTAGTAAGTACTTTTTCACAATGATCAATGAATTTTTTAGGCTCAATAAAAGTTGGGTCGCATCAAGCTCTAGTGGCTTAAGGTCCATGAAATTCTTAATATCTTTGGGTTTCCCTAAAGTTGAAACTGGATGACCAACTTGGTAAGGGGCTAAAGATGGCGCTTGAGTCACATCAACATTTAATTGATCCTGTTCTTGCATTTGGGTAGTAGTCTGAGGAGTTGGGATTCCTCCCTGATTAGTCACCAATGCCTCTAACATATTTAACAATCTCATCACAACATCTGTAGGTAAGTCAATGGTAGGTGCAACAACTGGCATTGTTTGTGGAGCATTCTAAACAACTTGTTCTTGCACTTGCTCTGCGGCAATAACTCGAGTCTATCCGATATTCATAACTCCAGATTGAGGAGCAATAGATGCCCTAGTCTGACTCTAGTTGGATAAAACCTAGCTTGACTTCCATTAGTGGTAATACCATGTCCCCCACCATGTCCAAAAGTTGCACTAGATCGAACAGCAGAGGACGAGCCACTCCTTTTTGCCATCTGCAAAAAGTATTCAAAGGTTAAACTTTATTTAACTCAGTGCACGAATAAGAAATAAAAAAGACAATACATCCTAAATGTTTAGTAGCCTCAAGGTCATAAGTATGGGCGCCTACATACCCATGAAAAAGACTCTACCAAGCACTACTTTATGACCAGGGACTTAACTCCTAGTCTCTAATACAAACTTTTTCACATCCTAAAATAACCCCTAGATGTGACTAGCACCTGCCACACTATTTGTCGGGAGAACCAAATATTCACACACACCCAAACTATCCAAGCACTAAAATATAATATGTGCAACTCCAAAACTAATTGATACATATTAAAACGGAATACTAATTGAACCAATATCACGTAGAAACTTTATGGAAAGAAACAGTCACTTAACAAAATATTTCTTGCCCAAATCCCATCATAAGATCATTGAGCATCTAATAGAGTGATATAATTTTGACTGTCGGGCATACAAGCCCCAAAAAGAGGAAAAAAATAAACTATAATAGATAGAGATAAAGTAGTTGCCTCCACAAATAATGCAAAGGCTCACCTCAGCAACAGAGTCCAAGAAAACAAACTTGTCAGCCACAAGTGTCACCCTCTACAATAGTATCTATTTTGACATACAAGTAAGGAGTGAACTAGATATAAATATAACTCAGTAAGAACCTTGAATCACTACTTTAATACCCCTAGAACAAGAGTTATAAAATACATCTGCACGATGGATATACATAAATAATATGCACAAAAATATACTTCATAATAAGCTCAAATAAATATTCAAAAAGGGTCACTACATGTCTTAATTAAATCCACTGTCAAAATATATCATAAACTACAGTGAAGGAGGTCAATCCATTACCCTGACAAGTCCATGAAAGCATATATAATGCTCTAAAAATATACTATGACAATGTGTAAAAAGCCCCTAACATATTACGGAAGCTAAGTATGCCCCTGCCCCTAATAACCTCGTAACAGTAATAACGAAAAGATATCCAACATCACATCACGTACAACTCATGAAAATATTCGATATTCTTTTAAAAAGTAACATATCTAGGGCTGATAAAAAAAACATCAACTTTGTTAAGCACATGCTTATCCCAACATATATACCAGATAGAGAAAAAAATATTTTTTTCAAAGGTTATTTGAAAAACAAGCATTAAAGCTTAAATTTCCAGTTATCATATTAATGACAAGTTCCACAACCTTGCACGTGTAGAACACCCACCAAAATAGCCCCTACTTGCCTCAATCTATTAAAAAATAATAATTATCGATATCAATTATGTTGACCAAACTCAAGTCTCAATATCCCTAGTGTTCAAATTTAGGGTTAAGCCTTAGTACCCAATACCTTAGACTATAAATTAAAAGTAAAGGCATTCTTAATCTCATTGTTAAACCTAATTGGTGAAAATTTTGGTAAATATATTTTCAACTAATAAAAGCAGACAACAAGAAGAAAATAATTGTATTTTATCACCCAAAACAACGTTACAAAAATCAAATTGATTTTAGGTATGAATTTCTCCGAATAGACTTGATGAGCTATGTCTCTTCTTACAATAGAAAAGAAAGAAAAGCTATGCTATTTTTTTGTTCTACCGTGTGTACAGTTTGGAGAAAAACAAGACCTGGCTACTTTTTTTAAAAAATCTTTTAATTAAAATAATTAATTATTAAAATTACCAATTAGTCCTTTATTTAAAAAAGTTATTAGAGTTATGACAGTTCTCAGCCAATAGAATAAAACATCTCCATCTGAAACCTCATAGGATTTACTCAAACTGAATTCAACTCGCAAACATGTTAATGACTGTACAGTCTTGAGTTACGAGGAAATAATTCATTTCATATTTCTATATCGATAATCTGACCAACATCTCAATTAATAGCATGATTAACACACAACGACTACAAGCTACTGCGCGATTTAAGATAGAAAGTGCATCTTTATTAAGAAAAATTTTTCGATTTATTTAGGACCCTCAAGATAAATAAGCACACTTGTTTCCCCAAAGGATGATTTTGAGGTGGTATAAAATGGACAACTTTATCAAAATTTCTAGACTACTCATTTATGTTGAAAGAAGTGAATAGGCATTACACACATATTTGTACTTAACAAATGAGGAGCATATCTTCCTTTGGATGACATTTCTAATAATTATTTATCAAAGTGAAATCATATTTTAGCTTTATGAACCATGGGAATTGATACAAGCACGGACATGAAGAGACAAAATATTTAACAAAAGAGCGAGAGCCTTCAGACTCCTAAATAACACTTGGTTCTAAACATGATCTTTTGAGGCTTAGTTATACCAGATAAATATTTTACTACAATAACACAAGAAGTCATTTAATGCATAATACGTGATCATCCTCATATAGTATTACAAGAACTTTTAACCCAAAGTTAAAGAAGAACTAGATTTAAGTTATATTTTAGCTGAATCAGTACTCCCTTCTCATGTTGTTGCGATTGTCAACATGGTTAATACTAGTATAGCAAACTGATTTTTAGCATATCATAGCGTATGACTATAGGAAATAACACAAACAAAAATAAAATGAAGAGATCAAGGCAGAATTGAGGCGAGCAGTAAAACTAGGAAAATTGAGTTACTAGTTCTTCTCCTAATGTAAATTGCTTTATTGAATTAATTTTAACGTAAATAAAATAAGATATTAAGCACACACTTAAGGCAGGAAACTAAATGGAAGGCAACACGACTAGGATCAAATTTTTTTTAAAATAATGGAACAAAAGGAAAAATGCCCCATTACTGACCTTATGTCAAGCAACAAACAACGACTTTAATGTCAAGAGTTCTAGCCACAAAGCTTTTTCTAAATTTGAACTTAAAGGCATAAGTAGAAGGACCAAAGAATTCTAATATTCCATTGCTCGAAGTATGTTTCTGTCTATTGTTCTTATGAGCTCTAAATGACTTTTGAAGGCAATAAGCCTTCTTATTTATAGGCAAATCTAGATCTGAAAGTTAGAATGTTAACCAAAATTGAGGAGATTCCTGTTAAAAAATATGGCAAAGGTATAGAATATCTTTAAAATCTTACCTTTTCCGTTTGATTTTAACCGATGGTTTGAATAAAAATCACGCTGGTGGTTGCTAGTTTCACCTAAAGATAGTGGTGGGTGTCAGGTAGTGAGAGTGATAGGTGTAAACGATAGTGTAAAAGAGGAGAGAGTAGGGCGATGATGGACATCAAATTTTTGAGAAAAGAAAGGGTAAGACGAAGGGGAGATGTTGTTGCAGACAAGGAGATATGCCATCCTTTTTATTGAAAAAGAAGAAAATAAGTGCAATATTTTAGAGAAGAGTGATAGGGTGGAAATAGTGATAGCTTCGATAGATTTTGAGAAAAAAAGGAGGAGATTGAAGGGCTGGGGACGTAAGAGAAAACTAGGGGCCATGGGTTATTTAGGTTTTGGAAAAAGCTAATGATCTAGATTAATCAGGGACATTCGATCATTTTGATCAGACAGTTAAAAATAAATCAATGAATTTTATATATATATATATATATACATACACATACCAAATTAATATGGTCCATTAGATTAAATTAAAGGATTGACATTTGAGATAAAAAGCACAATCCATGTGTTTGCCTATGTGACACAATCCATGAGTAATTTGTGATTCAACTGATTAATTGAGATAAAATCTTAAAAATTGAGATATATTGGGTTATTAATGCGATAATATGAGACTTGTAATATCATTTGGGAGAGTTATATGGTAAAACTGATGATAATTGTGATACCATTGAGATATATGAACATGTTTTGGGCCTTAAAGAGTCCAGTTTCATAGACTTTCTAATTATTGATGAGAGAGTGATTATATGTGACTTGTGGACGGCCTTGTAGTACTAGTTGATGCACTTGACATAGCCTTATGATGTTATGGCTATTTTGCACATCATTATCATGTCATATTCCATATATTTACTCATAGTATAACATTAGCATGTATAGATCTCATATGAAATCTATACCACTAAGATACTAAGATATTTGAGACAGTCATACTACTTGAGATCTATTTACGAGTGTGGGAGTCTGCTAAGGTATACTATATTGATGTAAATCCTAATATTGTGACTTAACATACATTGCATGTATATTGTATTCACCTTGAGACATATATATTACCTGACGTCTGCCTCCCAATGTCAGAGTATGCTGAGGTATCATCAGTGCCAGAGTCTATTGTACTATAAGAGACCTTTTTACTAGTGCAGTCCGCCAAAGTGTTATTGAAGTCAACGATCATTGTGACACTTTAGAGATTTTGTATATTATTTCACAAGCCCCCCATGCATTTTACTTGGTAGCTTCAGCTTGGTAATATATACATAGATATCCAAGACTACGGTGATTCCCTCTTCTACATTGCATTCATAATCTACATACGCATTGCATATTGATTGACATTGTTATTTTGTTCTATTAGTATATATATTTATATTGTACACTAAATCTTTCTTTGCAGGTGGTAGTATTTTTCTTATCGCATACTTATTCAACATAGCTTGCCTAGTCAATCAAACCTACTAGTTACATTTTGATATACTCATTCCTACTTTGCTTCCTCTTTGTAGATCGAGCACCGGGACCCGTACAGGCTAGTTGATTCACTCCAGCAGATCTTTTCTCCATCTATTTACATCTTAGTGGTGAGACTCAAACTTTGATTCACCGTGTATCTTTGAGATTTCGTTATTGATATTTCATTTTTAGGCTTTATATTATACACTATCAGACATCATTGGATTTTTATTTAAGATAATTGTATTTACTCTTTTGTGCTACTTTAGATGCTTTTGTACTTGTGACTCCAAGTTTTTGGGATTTTCATTAATTTGTGGTTATTTGTGCTTGATTTTACTTTCTTAAGTCGTGATCTAATTTTGGGTCATGACAAGTTAAGCATCAGAGCTCTAGGTTCATTGGGATCATGAGTCAAGGGTTGGGTGTATAGTAGAGTCTCGTTAATCATTATGTAGACATCCATACCCATCTTTTGGGGGTTACGGGCACTTAATAGGACAAGCTTTCATATATTGCTTCTATTTGTGCGTTTCTTCACATCACATATTCTGAAGGTATCTAATCCATTTTTTCTACATAGAAGTCAGTTACTAGAATCTCGATGATCGGTGGGAAAGCCTAATTTAGCCTATACTGCTCTCGCTTTAGGTCAAGGTAGGATTCGTGATAGGGCCAGTGGCCAAGAACTTGCTAGAGGTGCCACTTTTCCTAGAGGACAAACTAGATCGGCTTCTCTAGAGCCTGACCAAGAGTTAGAGGGACCAACAAACCCGATTCCACTACATTTAGCCCCATATGCTACACTCTCGGTGCAGGAGTTACTTATAAGGGTATTGGCTTGACTGGAGGGAGCACCTCTAGCCCCAACTACTATTGATGCACCAGTTTTTGCAATACTAGTTTGGCCTTCCATAGCTCCAAATGAGCCAACCATGATTCATATGAGTCCTTTCTCAGTTCTCATGGATCCTCCAATGACTTATATGATTTTTCCTTAGATATCGCGGCCGCTTCTGGTTCTTAGCTTCAGGGATTGGCTATTGCTCCTTTTATTACATCGCCTATATTTTTGGTGCCCTTTTCTTCTGCTAGTCCTACTATGTCCATAGCTTAGCAAAAACGCTTTGAGTCGTTTATACTATTGGCTCCCGGGAGGTTTTACGGTATCCATAGTGATAGATGTTATGATTTTTTATTAGCGTGTCATGACCATATGTGTAATTTTACCATCCTTGAGTCATAAGGGGCTGCTTATACCTCTTGTTGGTTCATCGACCTAGCTAAGAAGTAATAAAGATCAATTTTGGCTCATCGACTTGTTAGATTTCTAATCATGACATAGGAGTAGTTCATAGAGGTATTCTTAGAGAGATTTATACCATATAGCCTTCGAGATAGTCGCAGGGATGAGTTTAATAGATTAGCAGGATTCTATGTTGGTTTTCCACTATGAGGCTAGATTTTATACATTATCTATATATGCCTTGTTTAGTATCCCTATTAAGTTCAAGAGGATTCAATGATTTTCCAAGGTATTAGTAGGGTATCTTTAAGAGATTACAACTTTCTTGGTTCTGGTTAGAGGCATATTTTAGAGTTTAGTAGATTACGCTTGTATGATAGAGTGCATCAGGCATGATAGACGTAGTGGTGGGAAGTGTTTCCAATAAAATGATTAGTTTAGTAGAGCCTCATTATGTGATCGAGAGTTCTAGAGGTAGGTCCATCAAGGTTGGGTAGTCGATGCAACCATCCCCATAGTTGATAGTGTAGACATATCCAATCCTATTCAAATGGGCCTGTGATAGTTCATCCATTGCAACTAGACGTGGTGGCTTTATAGGTCATTCATCTCTGGGGTGAGAGGCTAGGGCTTGTTATAGCTGTGATGAAGTAGGGTATTTGGCTAGACATTTCCCTTATTTTGCATCTTTTACACAGGCTTCAGGATATCAGCCAGCTTGTCTGACCCCAACAGCAGCACCAATACTAGCAGCCAAGGACATACCCTAGGCTATGAGGGGTAGCACCAGAGACGGTCATGGTATAGTGAGAGGTGGAGCCTAAGGAGGCCCACAGGCTAGTAGTGGCTATAGAGTCTACTATACTATCCTTTATAGAGTCGATAGAGGCCACTAATGCAGTTATCACACATTTGGTTTTAGTTTGGCATCATTTAGCTTCAACTTTATTTGATCCAGGCCCTACTTATTCCTATATGTCGACTTATTTTACTTTTTATATCGATATTCTATATGATCTGGTTACTGAGCCTATCTGTATTTCCACTTCAGTAGGTGAATTAGGAATATTGAGGTTGTATTGTAACTTTTATAGGGAGAGTTACTGGTTTTGACTTGATATAATTAAGTATGCTTGACTTAGATATGATATTGGGCATGGATTGGTTATCACCTTATAATGCTATTTTTGATTGCAATGCAAAGATTGTGACCTTATCTTGCCCTGACTTACCTTAGTTGGTGTAGTTTGGAGCGCCTAGCTCCTATCCTAAGGGTGTTTTTCTTATATGCATACTTGCCGATTTATGGAGAAGAAATGTATGGCATATTTGGCTCATGTTCCTGCTTGTTTTCAGGAGTCACCATCATTAGATATCACCAGGGTTGCTTGGGAGTTTATGGATGTATTCCTGACTGACTTACCTAGTGTTCCACTAGATCGAGATATTGACTTTACTATTAATATGGGGTCGGACACTAAGCCCATATCTACTGTTCCTTATCGGATAGCTCTAGCTGAATTGAAGGAGTTGAAGGAGCAATTGGAAGATTTGCTAAAAAAGAAATTTATTCATCCAAGTGTATCTCCTTGGGTGTGCTCCTATTTTATTTATAAAGAAGAAAGATATTACTTTTATATTTATTGACTATCGACAACTAAACAAAGCGACCAATAAGAATAGGTATCCTTTATCTCACATTGATGATCTTTTTGACTGGTTGCAGGGTACCTTTGTATTTTCTAAGATTGATTTGAGGTATGGCTATCATTAGTCAAGATTTGGAAATCTAATATCCTAAAGACAACTTTCAGGACCCATTATAGGCATTATATGTTCATTATTATGTCATTAGAGTTGACTGATGCCTCAATTGCTTTTATGGAGTTAATGAACTGAGTGTTCAAACCCTACATAGTTATATTTGTGATTCTGTTTATATATGATATCATGATTTATTGCAAAAGTGAGGCAGATCATGCTCAATACTTGAGGACTATACTTTAGAGATTGAGGAAAGAGAAGATCTATGCAAAGTTCTCAAAGTGTGAGTTTTGGCTTAAGTCTGTGACTTTCCTTGTGCATATGGTGATAAAGGAAGATACTATCATAGATCTGACCAAGGTAGCAGTTGTTCGTGAGTAGGCTAGGCCTACTTCTACGAATGAGATTTGCAGTTTCCTTGGTTTAGTGGGGTATTATCAACGTTTTGTTCAGGGATTCTCATCTATAGCAGCCCCATTAACCAAACTTACTCAGAAGAATATAGCATATTTGTGGTCTGAGTAGTATGAGGCAAGTTTTCAAAAGCTTAAGGATTTATTGACTTTTACTCATATTCTTGCCTTACTCGAGGAGGGAGTGTCATTTGTAGTGTATTATAATACTTCTAGTGTGCATTTGAGTGGTGTATTAATGCAAAGAGGGAAGGTGACAACATATGCCTCTAGATAGTTGAAAGTGCATGAGAGAGACTACCCTACCCATGATTTGTAATTGGCTGGGATTGTGTTTTTGTTGAAGTTTTGGTGATATTATCTTTATGGGGTGCATTACAAGATCTTTACCAATCACGAAAGACTCAAATACATCTTTTCTCAGCCTAATCTGGACATGAGATAGTGTAGGTGGTTAGAGTTGCTTAAGGAGTATGATATCTCTATTTTATATTACCCTGAAAAGGCGAATGTAGTGGAAGATACTTTGAGCCAGAAGGCTGCTAGTATGGGGAGTGTAGCATTCTTGAGGACTAAGGAGAGGCCCTTAGCTTCGGAGTTTCATTAATTTGCTAGATAGATAGTTTAGTTGGATATTTCCCCTCTTTAGAGTATTTTGGACTTAGTTGAGGCTAAATCTTTATTACTTGATCAGATTTGTGGTTATCAATTTGAGGATTTAGACTATGGATGATTCGTGATAATATGTTGAGAGGTGAATCCAAATCAGCTACTACTGATTTTAAGGGCATATTGGGGATAAATGGTAAAGTTTGTGTGCCTAAGGTTGGAGATTGGGTGAGACTGATATTGAAGGAGGCCCATTGTGCTGGATATTCCATACATCTAGGTGTGTCTATGATATACCATGTCTAAAGCAACATTATTGGTGGTTCGGTATGAGAAGAGACATAACAGAGTTCATGGCAAAGTGTTTGAACTGCCAACAGGTCAAATATGAGCACCAAAGACCTGGTGGATCAATGTAGAGGATGCCTATTCCGGTGTAGAAATGGGAGTGGATAGCTATGTACTTTGGTATAGGATTGGCCCTGGCCTTGGGAAAATTCGATTAGTTTGGGTGGTTATTGATTGTTTGACCAAGGTAGTGCACATTTTACTGGAGAAGACTAGCTATAGCGTGGAGCAGTTGGCTAGGTTATGTATCCATGATATTGTTAGATTGCATGGTGTGTTGTGTTTGTAGTGTCAGATAGAGAATCTATGTTAGCTTCCCACTTTTGGCAGGCTCTACAGTGTGCTCTAGGTAGTCCCTTGGATTTGAGTTTATGTTTTCACCCCTAACTGATGGACAATCCAAATGCACTATTCAGGTGTTAAGGACATGCTTCGGGCTTGTGTGCTTGATTTTGGGGCCTATTGGGATCAACATTTGCCTTTGAGCAGAGTTTCCTTATAACAACAGTTATCATTCTAGCATCTATATGGCACCATTCGAGACTTTGTATAGCCATAGGTGTAGATCACCCATTGTGTGGTTTAATTCAGGTTTAACTGAGGTATTGGATGTCGCTTTCTTTGAGATGCCATGGATCAGGTCTGACTGATTCAGAGTAACATTTTGACAACTCAGAGTTGCCAAAAGAGTTATTCTGATATGAGGGTTAGGCCTCTTAAGTTCTCTATTGGTGATAGTGTTTAGTGAAGGTTTCACCCATAAATAGTGTGATTAGATTCGAGAAGAGGGGATAGCCCTGTGTTAGATTCATTGGTCCATTTGAGATATTGAGAAAAGTTAGTGAGGTGGCCTAAGAGTTGGCCTTACTACCTAGGTTATTAGCTGTTCATCCTGTTTTTCATATTTCCATGCTTTGTCGGTACATTCTTGATGCATCCCATATGATCTCTTATGATTCAATTGTGCTGGGTCCAAATTTGTCATTTGAGGAGAAGCCAGTAACTATTTTGGATAGACTGGTTTGGAAGTTGAGGTCCAAAGATATACCTTCAGTGAAGGTTCAATGGTGACACCGTCCTGTTGAGGAGCTATTTAGGAGTTAGAGTCAAATATGCAGGCCAAATATTCTCGCCTTTTTTATGCTCCAGGTACTTCCTTTTCCTTTATGCTCAAGGATGAACATTCTTTTTAATGGCGAATGATGTAATGACCTTGTTGGTCATTTTTGTGTTTTATTGTAAAACAAACTACTTTGTCCCTTTGTAAATTGCTTTGAATCTATATTGTACTATTTGTTTGTTGGAACTAAAATCTTGAGTTTTAAAAGTTGAAAAATATAAGTTTTGGCATTTTGGAAAGTTTAAGTTGTTGAAAAAGTGAGTTTTTGTACCATATTGAGTTTCGGGTGTTAGATTAGAAATCTGTCAATGCCATCAGCTGTAGAATATCGAATCTGGTCTAGCAGAATTTATAGAACTGAATTTGGATTTAAAATGAGGTTTTTCGGCCCAACATTATTTTTTAGTTATTTTCGGAGCCAAAGTTTGACTTTGGTAAATGTTCAAAGTTCGAAACTCAAATTAAAATTTTAATAGTTTTAGTAGTTCCGAATGGTGAAACTAACACTGGAAATGATCTCATTATAATCTTTAGAGTTGCCGAGGGAAGTTTTAGTATTTTGGTTTTAAACTAGTTTATTTGACTTGCATTGGTAATTTTGTCAGGGATACCTCAAAATCAATTTGATTATTCCATTAAGTTTGGATAGCCGTTTCCAGTATGCATAAATAGTTGGTTTGTGTAATTCTAATATCGAATGATTCTCAAGTGCACATTCCGAGTTAAGGAGATACCAGTGTTTAGCTGGTGCAAGTTTTCTTGTGCAACCCTCGTTTACTCTCCGTATATGTGCCTTGGGTTACGCATTCGTGGAGGTACACCTGCTCCTTATATGCGTTCACGAACAAGACCTCCACATTTACAAAGGACAGTGTTGCTCACCCTTAGCATTTGCTGGACTAGTTCCGCGTTTACAGAGCACTGATGGGCTTTCCTCTCCTAGTCTGTGGACCCCACCCGTGTTCACAAAGTATATTTTACCTATATCAGTTTTAAATTTTGAGAATCGAAGAATCACCATTTTTATGAATTTCAAGGTTTTGACGGTGATTTTCGATGAGACGTTTCAAAGATTTCTTTCGGGTAAGTTTTTCTAACATCATTTTGATTAATTTTCATGAATTATGTTGATTTTATCTTGAATTTCATGATTTGGAATATCCAATATTGAGGATTTTTGGTATATGATGTTGAAACTTTAGTAGTGATTTCTCATTGGATTTGAACTCGATTTTAGTAAAATTTTCAAACACAGACACCATTTTTTTGTAAAACCTGATTTTAAATTAAATTTCTAGATTCAACGACTTTGAATTTTAGCCCTAATTTTGACGATTTCATTTCTAAGCCTAATTTGTGCCAATATGGGTATCAAAATGCACCTCTTGATGTGTAATATCTATTTTCGATAGTGATTAATTGATCCAGGGATCTTTTTAGAGGTTTGAGTTGATTGAAAACTTGTCTAAGTGCAGTTTTGGCATCGAGGTAGGTTTGACTAAACTTTTTTTTGGATTGAATTTGAGTTGTTAGATATGTTCATGCATAATTGTAAATTGTAGATTGATTTATGAGAAATCAGATTGACATGCTAGAATTCTAATGGAAACATACCCTAAACCAATTCTTGAGGCATCACAACATACAACAAATCCTTCCAACCCTTTCGATAGAGACAAAGCTAAGAGCAGAGACAAGCTTAACTTTCAAAGTTTGAAAACTATTCTCACATTCACCGGTCCACACAAATTTTGCCTTTTTTAGGGTCAACTTAGTCATAGGAGAAGCAAGAGAAGAGAAGCCATTCACTAACCTCCGATAATAACCCACCAAAACCAAGAAACTTCTAATATCCAATGGGGTCAACGGTCTAGGCCAACTTTTAATCACCTCCGTCATTTTAGGTTCTACCTTAATGCCATCACTCGACACCACATGCCCGAGAAAGGCAACCTCTTTCAACCAAAACTTACATTTTTCATACTAAGCATATAACTTCTCCTCCCTCAAGATTTGTAACACCACCCTCAAGTGATTCACATGCTCCTCCTCATTATGGGAATAAATCAAGATATCATCAATAAAACCACCACAAACAAGTCAAGGTAGGGTTTGAAGACCCTATTTATAAGATCCATAAATATAGCCAGTGCATTTGTCAACCCAAAGGACATAATCATAAACTCAAAGTGCCAATACCTAGTCTGAAAGGTCATCTTGGGAATATCATACTCCCTCACTTTCACTTGGTGATCCCTAGACCAAAGATCAATCCTAGAGAAGTGACTAGCACCTTAAAGTTGGTTAAAAAGATCATCAATCCATGGTAGAAGGTACTTGTTTGTTATGCTAAATCTATTAAGTTGCCGGTAATCAATGCATATTTTAAGAGAACCATCATTCTTCTTAACAAATAATGCTAGTGAATCCCAAGGTGATTCGCTAGGCCTTGTGAAGCCCATTTCCAACAAAACCCTCTATTGTTCTTTCAAATATTGTAACTTCGCCAGGGACATACGGTAAGAGGGAATAGAAATGAGTTGAGTATCAGGAACGAGGTCTATACCAAAGTCTATTTTCCTTTTAGGAGGAACATGAGAAAGCTCATCAGGAAAGACATCAAGGAACCTATTAACCATTGGAACCGACTTTATTGGAAGGACTTTGGACTCAACGTCCCTAACCCTCACAAGATGATAGAGAAAACCCTTAAAAATCAAACTTTGGTCTTTAATGCAAGAAATAAAGCTACCCTTGACCACCACATCACAACTTTCCCACTCAAGGACGGGCTCATTAGGAAATTAGAATTTGACACTATGGGTTCTACAATCAATAGTAGCATAATATGCATGCAACCAATCCATCCCAAGAATGACATCAAAATACACCATATCTAATTCAACAAAATCACAAGGCAAGATTTTATGCAAAATGAAAATAGGACAATTTCTATAGACTCTTTTAGCAACAATGGATGCACCAACAAGAGTAGACAGTTCATAAGGTTCATACAACAATTTGGGGCTAACATAAAGCTTTTTGGCAATAAAAGGAGTAATAAAAGTAAGAGTGGCACTCAGGTCTATCAAAGCATAGACATCAAAATCAAGAACCTTTAACATATTGGTGACGACATTGGGCACCTTATTCACCCTTTGCCATCCTTGAAGAGCTATAACCTATTTTGCCTTAGAGCACCCACTTGTCAGCCTCCTTTTTCCTTTGGACCAATATTTGTACCTTGGACTCCCTTAGCTCGATAGGAAAGAACCGGTTGAGAAATGCCACTTTGAACTCTTCCCAAAGAATAACATTATCATTCCCATTCTCATCTTCCATTGGGTGAACAAAATTTGACCCACCCCTTTGAGTTGGTAGTCCATCAACTTTGCCTTCTCCTTTGCGTCAACCCCTGTAATAGACAACATGTTATACACCTCATCAATGAATTATTGAGGATCCTCATCCACCTTGGTCCCAGGGAACTCCAGTAGATTCATTCTAGTAAAATCCCTCACCCTTGGTCGGAGTAGGAGGATGAGGGGCTTGGTCCCTTTGGTTGATTTAATTAGTAATGGCATGAGCCAACAAAGAAATAGCATCACATAATTCATCTTGGCTTACCCCTCCTTCTTGAGGATCTATTGCTCCTCAGAAGTACGAGCTCTTCTTCCTCTTGGAATCGGCATTATGTAGAATAGCAAAGAACATTCGTTAGGGAAAAACCTTACCTTAACTTCTATAGAATGACATAGACCATGAAGAAAGGAAATATTTCCTGAAATGCCTCATAGCCTCTTACGCATAGTTATGGTGCACTTCATAACCATCGTTAAGACTCTAATCGACATGGTGTGTTGGATTCTGAGGACTATTAACAACCTAGAACTTTGACACCAAGTTTGTCATGACCCGACCCTAGGGCCTAGATGTAACACGACAAATAGAGAACTTGAAGGAACCCCAACGATGCCTATTAGTATATCAATCACACATCCTTGGTCGCGGAAGCATAATAGCAATAAATACAGATATAAATAAGGGAAAATGGGACTAAGGGAAGTCTTTGATAGCATATAACATAGAAGAGTAAAATCTCAAAGAATAGGTACATTATTTGTTCTAACAACACCTCTAGCATAGATTAGGAAAGGGCTAAGACACTTTTTGGGCTCACCCTCATAGTATCAAATGTTCAACATAAAGAGATAACAAAAGCAAGAGTAGTATTGCTAGTGTCTATGAACTTAAGGACTTACTGAAGCTTATCTTTAAGATGCCAAAACTAGCCACGTGGAGGATGATCGAGAGGTGCTCCGATTCCTACATGGTAACATCATGTAGGTATGGAGTATGTGTTAGTATATCTGAATGTACTAAGTATATAAGATAAAATACAACAAGACATAAACCAATATAGACAATATGCATAATCATAAGCAACAAATAAGTATAGTGTCAATATGGCATGCATGGTTAATGCTTGAAGTAAAACATGCTTGTAAATCATTTAACTTACAAATAAATTACATATGTATGTGGAGTCCAATCAACATAATCCAAGAAAGTTATTACTTGGAATTCAAGGCATGTGACCCCCTTGGAAAGTGATTGAGGTATCTATCCTCAACATGGTAGTACAGGCATGTCACCCCCTGACAAGGTGGTCAAGGTATCTACCCCTCAATGTGGTAGTACGGGCATGTCACCCTTCGACAAGGTGTTCAAGGTATCTAACCACCAACATGGTATTATTGGCATGTCACCCTATGATAAGGTGGTCAAGGTATCTACCCCTCAACATGGTAGTACGGGCATGTCAACTCCGATAAGGTTGTTGAGGCATGAAACCCCCTCAACAAGGTGATTAGGCATGGCACCCCCCCAAAAAAAGTATGGTCAACTTGCAACACTTTAGATATTTTTCATGAATTCAATAATATATACCAATTTTTAATCATTATAGAGTCACTTGATTCATAATCCATGTAATAGACGATCAATAACTTAAGAATACATGTCAAGACATTTCATCAAATACTTAGCGAATGTGTAATGCTAGTTCAAAATCATGCAATTAAAGAGTTAACTTATATGTGAAAACTCAATGTAAATCAACCCACCAATACATAGTAAAACCCTCATGTAAGATACCTTGAAAACCCTTGTCAATTCTCTTCACAAATCATGGTTTCATTGCTTAAAACATGCATAGTCATAATAGACGAACCATCTTATATATAAGTTTGAAGTAAATAGACATGTGTTTTTAATAAAAATTTCATAAAACCCCATCATAATTTGTATTCATGTTTCATAATCAGAGATACCCATAAAAAATAAACTTGAAAATATGTAATCTTTCATAAAAAGGAAGGTTGGGCACAATGGGTGAAAGGATTCAATGGTTAAAACGCATATACCTTGAGTTTGGGATTTTCCTTGATCTAAGCTTGAATGAGACATAAAGCTTGGATTGACTGCTTGAGATCCAGAATTGACCTTAAGACACTTGAATTTAGATGAAATAATATGTTAAGTATTAGAGAGGGCTTTGATAGAGTTTTTGAGTGAAATAGAGTTGAAAAATGGCTAAGTATAGGTGTTTTTACACATAAAAAGGAATGGGGATAACAACTCAATGCCTTAGGCTTAACAGAAATATTTAGGAAGTTACAACACTGCTCCACAATGTGTCCGCATCACGAAGCCAACGTGGATGCTCACCGGAAATTGCAAATTTTGCAAAAATCATTTTTCGCAATGGGACTTCTAAAATTTGAATTATACCTATGTTCCACTCAATTTATTTGTTCCTTATCAAGAATATGTAGTCAAAGTTTTGATATCACACATAAATTTTGAGATAGATAGAATTTATGATTATGGGCATTTTTGAGGCACACTTTCGAGGCATTTTTGGGCGTTTCAGCCACTCTTACTTTTGTTACTTCTTTTGTTGCCAAAGATCCATGTTAATTGCAATTTGTTGTGTTAACTTTATGAAGTGTCTACTCCCGTTGTTACATCCGATGTTGCTAGAAGAATCTATAGAAATTATCCCATGTTCATTTAGCATAAAATCTTTTCTTGCAATTTTGTTGAATTAGATATGGTAGATTTTGATGTCATTCTTGGGAAGGATTGGTTTCATGCATATTATGCTTCTATTGATTGTATAACCCGTAGGTTCAAATTCCAATACCTTAATGAGCCGGTCCTTGAGTGGGAAAGTTATGATGTGGTGGTTAAGGGTAGATTCACTTCATACCTTAAGGCGAAAAAGATAATTTCTAAGGTATGTCTCTAATATCTTGTGAGGGTTAGGGATGATGAGTCTAAAGTCATTCCTATAGAGTCAATTCTAGTGGTTAATGAATTCCATGATGTCTTTCTCAATGAGCTTCCCAATGTTTCTCCCTAAAGGGAAATAGATTTTTATATAGATCTCCTTCCCGATACTCAACCCGTTAATATTTTCCCTTACCATATGGGTTCTGACAGAGTTGAAGGAGAAATTAAATGATTTTTTAAGGAAGGGTTTTATAAGGCCTGCTAAGTCACCTTGGGATGCATTGGTGTTGTTTCTGAAGAAAAAGGGTGGTTCTTTTAGAATGTGGATTGATTACGATAACTTAATAGAGTTACCATAAAGAATAAGTACCCTCTACCAAGGATTCATGACCTTTTTAATCAAATTCAAGGGGCTATTCACTTTTCTAAGATTGATCTTTGATCCATATATCACCAAGTGAAAGAAAGGGAGTGTGACATTTCCAAGACAACTTTCCAGACTAGGTATGGGAACTTTGAGTTTGTGGTTATGTACTTTGGGTTATACACTGGCTATATTCATGGATCTTATGAATAGGATCTTTAAACCCTACCTTGACTTGTTTGTGGTGGTTTTTATTGATGGTATGTTGATTTATTCCCATAGTGAGGGGGAGCATATGAATCTCTTGAGGGTAGTATTGCAAATCTCGAGGGAGGATAGGTTGTATGCCAAGTATGAAAATATGAGTTTTAGTTGAAAGAGGTTGTTTTTCAAGGTTATGTGGTCTCAAGTGATGGCATCAATGAGTGTGCATTATAACCCGAACAAAGCTAATATTATAGATGATGCTCTAGGTAGGGTGTCCATGGGTAGCCTAACTCATGTTGATGATGGTGTCAAAGAGGTGGCTAGAGAGGTTCATCGGTTGGCTAGAACGGGGGTTAGGTTAGAAGAAGTTGATAATGGTGGTATAGTAGTGGTTGATGGTTCTAAATATTCCTTGATTAAAGAGGTGAAGGCTAAATAAGATCTTGATCTCGCCTTGCTCAAATTGAAGGCCTTGGTGAGAGATGGTAAAGTGGAAGTTTTCTCGCAAGGGGGTGATGGTGCCCTTAGGTACCAAGGTAGATTATGTGTGCCTAATGTCGAAGACTTGAGGAAGTTGATTTTAGATAAGGCTCATAATTCATCCTATTCTATTCACCTCAGTTCTACAAAGATGTATAGGGATTTGAGGGAGGAATTTTGGTGGGGTGGTATGAAGAGAGATATTGCTAAGTTTGTATCCAGTTGTCATAATTGCTAACAATAAAAGTCAAACATCAAATATTAGGTGGCCTCATCGAAGATATAGAGATTACTACATGGAAGTGGGAAGACATCAGCATAGGTTTTGTGGTTAGGTTGCCTAAGACTAGAAACTATTTTGATTCTATTCAGGTTGTAGTTGATAGAGTGACAAAGTTGGCTTACTTCCTACCGGTTAAGACCACTTATGGTGGAGAAGATTATGCTCAGTTGTATATACATGAGTTGGTTAGATTTCATGGGGTGACTTTGTTTATCATTTTGGATCATAGTGCTCAATTCACTTCTCACAATTGAAGTTCCTTCCAAAGTGGTCTTGGTACCAGGGTTAAGCTTAGCATGACCTTTCACCCTCAAATGGATAGCCAAGTTAAAAGAACTATCCAAACTCTTGAGGATATGCCTAGAGTTTGTATTTTAGAGTTTAAGGGTAATTCGGATGAACATCTTCCACTCATTAAGTTTGCTTACAATAATAGTTATCATTCAAGAATTAGTATGACTACTTTTGAAGCTCTTTATAGTAGGCATTGTAGGTCCCTGGTTATATGGTTTGAAGTGGGGGAGATGGCTTTACTAGGCCTCGATTCGGTTATGGAGAAGATGAGGTTGATAAGTTAGAGATTAAGAATAGCCCAAAGTAGACAAAGGTCATATTTTGATGTGAGAAGGAGAGATCTTGAATTTAAGATTGGTGATTGGGTTTACTTGAAAGTCTCACCAACGAAGGGTGTAGTCCATTTTGGAAAGAAGGGTAAATTGAGCCCATGGTTTTTGGGTACTTATAGAGTGTTGAGTAGGATTGGTAAGGTGGCCTATGAGTTGGAGTTGCCCATTGATATGAATATGGTTCATCCGGTCTTTTATGTGTCCTTGTTAAGGAAGTGTGTGGTTGAACCTAATACTATTAAACCTTTTGATATTATGGGTATTGTAGAAGATAATCTGAATTATGAGGAGGTCACGATGGATATTTTGGATAGACAAGTGAAGAGGTTGAGAAGCAAGGATGTAGCTTCCATCATGGTTCCTTGGAGAAACCAACAAGTTGAAAGTGACACATAGGAAGCTGATGCAGACATGAGAAAGCGATATCCATATTTCTTGCATTCTACTCAAGCCTAAGGTACTAATTTAAGTCCCTCTATATGATTTCAAGTCTTAAGTTTCAACTTTTATGTAATTTCGCATGCATTTATGTTTATGTTGACAAGTTTATGAGGATTTTGACATTCATGTTGAGATTTTTGAAAATGATGTTTAACTGCATTTGTTGCATTCATGTCGGGCTGAAATCTTGATTATTGCTTCTCTCATGTACATTTCCTTGACATTCAAGGACGAATGTTCCCAATGGAGAGATATTGAAATACCCAAGAAATGTGCCTCGAAAATGTCCATAATCGTAATTTTCATATATCTCAAAATTCATATATGACATCAAAAATATGACTTTATATTCTTGATCGGGAGGCAAAATTGAGTGGGAAATGGGTATAACTTGAATTTTAGAAGACCCACAGCGAAAAAAGATTTTTGCCAAAATTTTAATTTGTAGTAGGCATCCGCAATGCCTCCGCGATGTGGCTTGTCACGAAAGTGTGTTCGTACTTTCTTAATTTTTCAGTTTCGGCCTAAAATATTAGGGTCTTGGCCCCATGACCTCTTATGTTTAAAAACACCTATACTAAGCCATTTTTCAACTCTATATCACTTAAAAAACTCTCTCAAAGCTCTCTTCAAGACTTAACTAAATATTTCATCCAAATTCAAGTGTCCCAAGCTTAATTCCAGATCTTAAGAATTCAATTCAAGCTTTAGGTCTCCTTTAAGACTACATCAAGAAAACCCATGTTTGAGGTATGTGGATTTCATCCATTGGGTTCTTTCACCCATGGAGTCCAACCTTTCTTTTTTTGAAAATTGCATGTTTTCAAGTTGTATTACTTATGGGTATTACTTATTATGGATTATGATTATAAATCATGTTAGAGTTTTATGAATTGTTGATTGAAAATACATGTCTACCTATTTCAAGATTATACTATGAGATGGTTTGTCTATTGTGACTATGCATGTTTTAAGCTATCAAACTATGATCTATGATGATATTTGATGATTGATTTCAAGGTATCTTACATGAAGGTTTTACTGTGTGTTGGTGGGTTGATTTACATAGATTTTTCTCAAATCATTTCACTTTGAAATTGCATGTTTTAGAACTAGCATTAGACACTCATCACATTTTGATAAAATGTCTTGACATGGATTCTTGATGATCTATTGCATGGTTTACAAGTCAAGTGACTTTATGATGATTAAGGGATTGTATGTACGTATTGAATCTATGAAAAATATCTATATTATTGCAAGTTGACTACACCTTGTTGGTGATGTTGTGGCATACCTAATCACCTTGTTGAGGGGTGACAAGCCTCAATCACCTTGTCGGGGGTCGCATGCCCGTACTACCTAGTTGAAGGCTATATACCTCAATTACCTTGTTGGGGGGTGACATGTCCATACTACCTTGTTGAGGGATATGTACCTCAATCACCTTGTTGAGGGGTGGCATGACCATACTACCTTGTTGAGGGGTATGTACCTCAATCACCTTGTCGGGGGGTGGCATGCCCGTACAACCATGTTGAGGGTTAGATATCTCAATCACCTTCCAAGGGGGTGTCATGCCTTAGAGTCCAATTAATAGTTGCTTGTGCTATGTGATATGGTCTCTTCCTACACGTGTAACCTATATTCACAAGTTATTCGATTTATGAGCATGTTTTACCTCAATCATTGATCATGCATACCATATTGATATTATACTTTTCCATTGCTTATGATTATGTATCTTTACTATGTTGTCTATGTCTTATTGCATTGTATCCTACATACTTAGTATATTCAAATGTACTAACACATACTCTATACTTATATGATATTATTATATAGGAACGGGAGCAACTATCGATCATCTTCCATGTGGCTAGTTTGGTGCTTTGGAGATAATATTTGGTGAGTCCTCAAGTTTGTGGATGCTATTTATGTTACACTTGCCTTTTGTTATTTCTCTATGTTGATCTTTTGATATTATGAGGGTGAGCCCAGAAAGTGTCTTGGCCCCCATCCCAATCTATGCTAGAGGAGTTGTTGTAATAATTGATGTATTTATGCTTTGAGATTAATTCTTGAGTATTTTTATGATTATCAAAGACGTCCCTTAGTTTCTTTTCCCTTATTTTGCTTCTACGACTAAGGATGTGCAATTGAAATGCTAGGAGGTTTTTTTGGGGTTCCTTCAGGTTCCTTATTTGTTGTGTCATATCTAGGCCTTCGGGTGATGACAAACCTACCCTCATCATCATATCATTGTAAACAACAGAAGAATGATCAAGAAAAGTTATCAATTTAGATAAATAAGTCTCTTTCAAAAATAGTTTTTAATGAACAAAATTTGGAAAATAAATAATTATCGACTATCTCTACTCAATGTCTATGAAGACTCTATCCAATCTAGGGGATTCCAAGACAAGTCTTGGGCTACCTCAAAATGATATACTTATAATACTCAATAAAAGAAAGAAAAGGCTCCTCCAGATACTAAGGAGCGCTTACCAAATCTAGAAACAAGATTATGGACTTCAATGATATGCTTGTTAAAGGCCCCTATCACCTGTATCTACATCTCTAATGATGCATGCCTAAATCGACATTAGTATATTGAATATACTTGTACGTAAGATAGCTTAGGAAACAAGTCAGTCTCAAATGTGAATCAACAAAATCAACTCAACAATCAATGACTTAACTCAGCAAAGGATGCAAGATTTGTATAGTAAAACAATGCCCCTAAAAGGAACTCTAGCATGCAACTCAGTCAAATCAATTATGCAAAATTCGGGAGTTTATTTAACCTATAACCATAACATATGAGCTAGTGATTATACACTTTTTACATTTTCATTGTTACAGCCATCCAATCTATCAAAGGTAAGGGCGATCAAACCAAACGGAATCCAAAATAAATGTCCATCTTTTTGGCACATAAGAGGCATAGCCCCTATCCGGTGATGACCGGCGATGGAAATAGTTCGAGTTAATATTTGATCATATCCATATTGGTTCTTAATACTCCTCCCTGTGACTCAATATGATCATATTAATAAACTCAATCTCATATTTGCATTTACTCTAATCACATTCTATTAACTCGCTCAACAAATCAACCAATAAGGACCATCAATCATGCATGCTATAGAGACTCAAACTCAAACAATCATTTAGTCTCTAATCACTCATCCTCATCACATAAAAACATATAAGATACTCATTGTATATATATACAAGTGATATATTCCTCATGCTCAGTTATGCTTAAGTAATTCAACTCATACAATCATAATCACGATCTCAATTAACTCAATGCAACAAGGATTGCATCGAATGTTATAATTTAGGTTTTATCTATACTTAACAATATGTTTATGTATTTATTCTAAAACTCCATTTTATTCAGGAGTATTTGGGCATAACATATGTCTCATAAATTTCAAGATAAGCAATAAATTCAGCTTTAGAAAATTCACTCCCTTCATCACATTGAAAAAAATTAATCCCCTTTGAGAATTGATTTTCTACCTTTTTTTGAATCTTAACAAGCATGTTAACTTCTAATATGTGTTATATTCAGTTTTGAACCATTATCAACAATAATTTTTTAGGACTATTGACCAACTTCAAGGAAGTGAGGGAAACAAGTTGGCGAGCCAATTCCACTTCAAGTACGACAAGTCCACTTTGCACTTGAAATGGATTTGAGTTTGCCAGATTAATTGTAAGATTAGCCTTACGAGTAGTGTTTTTCTTTAATGTATGAATCTTTTAGATTGACTCAATAGGGCCCAGACCTTCAAAAGAATAAAGCAGAGGAAGGACAAATTATGAAAAGATTGTAGGCCCTTTCTTTTGAATAATCAATTAGGTTATCATCCTGCACACTTGAATGTTGGATAGGTTACCTAAAGAATTTATTATATGGTGTTGTCCTTTTCCTTTGTGTCCTCAAAGTATACTACATCAAGGACTTTAGGAAATTCATCAAATGCTTGATCAGAGATATTTTCATCAATAGAAACACTCAGTGTGGTTAGACTTCTTTATCTTTCTAGGAGTTCCACCTTAATCAATTAGAATGTTTTACCAACAGCTGGGCAAAATCCTAAACACATTAATAATCTGTTTAAGTTTGAAAAGCCATATTGTGATTTGATTGAGTATCTTTCATAATATCATAGTTGTGAATCATATTATGTAGAGTTAGCTCTTTTAATTTAGAAAATGAATGTTTGTACAAAACCCAAACATCCCCCTTTCTGGGGAAAATTGGTATGAAACATCTATTCTCTTTCATCCACTTGACCTTAAATGAAAAAGAACTAAACATCTTATCATATCATGCTTGCCTCTCCTGAAATCTCCACTGGTCTTCGGGAACGCAGAACCAACCCAATTAATTAAGCTGAGTTTAGAGTCAATTTTGTAGTTCAGCCAGGGAAATTTAACTTCAAATGTATTTTTAGATATTAAATCGTGAGTCATACTATAATAGCCTGAATGCAATCATTATAAGAAGCCTAGACTTCAGTACCATGAAAAGATTTTTCCGTTCTATTCTCATCAACATTAAGAAAGTTGGAATTAGGAACAACCATTAACTTATAATCTTATGGTTCTAAATCAATAGCAGAAGTAGGCTGGTGACGTTTTTTGCTATCATAACAATTTGTAATCTGTCACAACATTATGAGCAGTTTTATCCCTTCACAAATCTATTTTTCTATCTTTAGGAGAAGTTTGTTTCTTTTTTCCACTTTTTTTTCTTCTTAGATAAAGTTCGAGAAGTAGCTAATGCAACTGATATGCAACCCTATGCAACAAGGCAGAAAAAGTCATCTGTCTTTGGTGCTCCTATTGATTAAGAACTAGAAGCTAAGTCAATGACTATTAAAGAATCTTAACTTCCATAGTTTTGACGATGATAGAATGGAAAAATGCTTTAATGTCAATCATGTCTGGGTTGCATATGATGTAGATAATTGCATGCCTCGCCATTATGCTCTGATTCACAATGTGATATCTGCAATGTCATTTAAAGTGAAATGCAACTGGTTGATCTCCAAAATAATTTTGAATTAAGCCCAACTAATTGGTTTGGTTCAGGCTTCCTCAACACCAGTGGAGATTTCAGAATAGGCAAGCATAATACCAATAAGATTCTTAATTCTTTATCCCACAAGGTCAAGTGGGTGAAAGGGGTTAAAGGTGTCATCCAAATTCTCCATCAAAAGGGAAATGTTTAGGCTCAGTGTAGGCATTGGTCTCTTAAATAGAATGAGCTAACTCTAGTGGATACCATATAAAGCTAGAGCAACAGCTAACAAATCAACTTGTTGAAGCGTAGAGAGGAACTTGACAACCTAACTATGCTCAATATATTGGAAGGAAGATGAGAAGTGCCCTAGATTTTTTGCGAAGGAGGTTGAATTCGTAAACAAAAAGAGGGAAGGTTTCCCTATATCACGCCTCATGAGTATATCCTTGGCATGGCCAGAACTGGAAGAATCATTGTTATTTCCCCAAGAAAACCACCTGGCCTCATCTCACATCATGGTCAATAGAAGAAGAATGCTCAAGAAAAGCTATCTTTTGAGATAAATAATCCTCTACTAAAAATAGTTTCCAATGAACAAAATTTGAAAAATATATTGATCAACTATCTTCACTCAATGTCTATGAAATCTTTAACTAATATAGGAGGTGCCATGACAAGTCTCGAGCTACGTTTAAAATAAAATACTTATAATACTTAATAAAAGAATAAAATAGGCTTATTCGAATAAAATGGAAGGGTCTAAATCTTGAAGCAGATTTTGGACTTCAATAATAATCTCGTTGAAGGCCTATTTCACCCGTATCTATATCATTAACGATGCAGAAACAAATAGACGTCAGTATGTTGAATATACTGGCATGTAAAACAACTATGGTAATAAGTCAGGCTCAAATACAAATCAACAAAATCAACTCAACAATCCATGACCCAACTCAGCAAAGGATGCAAGATTTGTATAATAATATAATGCTCCTAAAAAAAACTCTAGCATGCAACTCAGCCAAATCAGTTATGCATAACCTAGAAGCTTCTGTAACTAACAACCATCACATATGAGTTGGTGATGATAAAATGTTAGCACTGTCAATGCCACAGTCATCCAATACTTGTGAAGGTAAGGGACTATCAAAGCAATCTGGATCCAAAATAAATGTCCATTTTTTTAGGACATAAGAGGCATAGCCCTATCTAATGTAGGAAATGTAGTTTATGGGTTTGAGTTAATATTTACTCATACCCATATACATTCTTAATACTCCTCCCAGTGACTCAATATGCTCATATCAATCAACTCAGTCTCATCTTCACTTTACTCTAATCCAACTTCATCAACTTTATCAACAAATCAACCAACTGGGACAATCAATCAGTATGTTTTTGGGACTCATCAATCATTCAAGACTCTAACTCAAACAGTAATTTAGACCCCAATAAACCATTCTCATCACATAAAACATATGAGATGCTCATTATGTACATATACACGTGATATATCCTCATGCTCAGGCATTTTTAAGTTACTCAACTTTTACATTCACAATCATGATCTCAATTTAGTCAGTGCAACAAGGATTGTATAGATGTTACAACTTAGGGTTCATCCATACTCAAAAATGTACTTATGTTTTTATTCTGAAACTCCATTTTTTCCAGGAGTATTTGGGCACGAAATATGTCTCACAAATTTCAAGATGAGTAATAAATTCAGCTTTAGAAAATTAACCATCTCCATCATATTGAAAAATTTTAATCCTCTTTGAAAATTAGGTTTCTACCATTTTTTAAAACTTAACAAACACTTCAGATTTCTATATATGTTATGTTCAGTTTTGAACCATTTCCAATAACAGTTTTATTAGGACCACTATAAGACTGAATGTTTGACAGGTCACCTGTAGAATTTATCACATAGTGTTATCCATATCCTTTGTGTCATCTATTTTTACTGTAGCTAGGACTTCAGGAAGATTATCAAATATTTGATAAGCAAAATTTTCATCAATAAAAACACTCAAATGTGATTGTCTCCAGAAAAAAGTTGACAGGGTGATTAGACTTCCATATCTTTCTATGAGTTCTACCTTAAGCATTTACACCATTTGACTAATAGTTGAACAAAATCCTCCACAAGCTTGGCTAAACATTTTAGATTTAAAAGCCATATTTTTATTTGCTTGAGTATCTTCAGTATATCATAGTTTTGTTTAATATTATGTGGAGTTATCTCATTCCATTCAGCAAATGAAACAAAATCCAAACATCCCCCTTTCTAGGGAAAATATGTAGAAAACATCAAGTCTCTTTCACCCACTTGACCTTGAGGGAGAAAGAATTAAATGTCATATTGATATCATGCTTGGCTATCCTGAAATATCCACCGATTTTGGGGATGCTATAACCAACCCAATTAATTAAGCTAAGTTTAGAGATAATTTTGAAGTTCAGCTAGGTAAATTTAATTTCAAATGTCTTTTCAGATATCACATCGTGAATCAGAGTATAATAGCACAACATGCAATCATTAGTGTCATAAGTAGTCTTGACTTCACTACTATCAAAAGATTTTTTCATTGTATTGTCATCCACATTATGGAATCAGAACTAGGAACAACCATTGACTTATAAGATTATGGTTCTAATTCAATAGGAGAACTAAACTGGTGCTTTTCTGCTCGTATAATATTTTGTAATCTACCACAACAGCATGAACAGTTTTATCCCTTCTCAGATCTTTTTTTTATAACTTCATGAGAAGTTTGTTTCTTTTTTTCCACTTTTTTTCCCTTTTTAGATGAAGTTCGAGAAGTAGATGATGCAAATCATGTGCATCCCTACATAGTAAGGCCGAAAAAGTCATTTGTCTTTAGTGCTACTGTTGATTTAGAACCAGAAGCTAATTTAATGACTGTTCCTTAAAAGACTTGTACCCCTATCATGTTAGTGAAATTGGTTTAATAAGTAGTACCCATATACACAAAGAAAGCAACAAAGACGACAAGAAACTTATATTGGAAAACTCCTTTCTCAAGGGAGAAATAACCACTACCTATGCTATTAGGATTTCAACAACTTCACTAACTTCAAATGAGCAAATCAACTTATAACTCACTCTCCAAAACACAACTTTTGAGAGCCAATACCACTCTCAATTACAACTCCCCTAAAGAAAAGAACTTCTTACAATATTTGTCCCAAAACAAAGACTTTAAGAAAATTGTCAAATAGACTTGAAAAATCAGGAAACCTAACTCTAAATTTTGCTTGAATGCTCTCGCCAAATACCTGTGCTCTTGCTTGAATGCTCTCACAGACTTCCAATTGCAAATTCTTTCTCCAATAGTGTTGAAGATTGTATTGATATTAGTCCCTAGAGACCTTCCATGTATGACTTCTTTGTTAAGTAGCGTACGCATTTCTTTTCCTCAAAGGAGTCATTTTCCTGATTGCCTTCCTTTTCTTCATTCCTGCTCTGATTTGGTTTCCTTATACAACAATCCATTTTCAATTAGGACTGTGCCCTCCAACCACTAGTGCAGCTCTAGGAACCTGGTTCAATTTGTCATCATCAAAACAGTTCAAGTCCACCTGCCAAAACCTAAAACATTCCCCCTTTTTGATGATGGCAAGAACTATAGCTGTTTTTGCTGTAACACCATCTTCCCAATTTGACATATCAAAAAGATATAAGATGGACCTAGAAAAAAGATTGATAGATAGATAAACAAGCATAAGGGAATAAGGCACAACAAGCACAACGCATCAAAAACTAAGGATATTAGTCATCCACACAAATCAAGCGATATCACACAAGATAAACCATGCATAACAATATACAACAAAAATATTGTTGCTTCAAGCCTACCAATACCAATAGCTAGCCACAATATATGAATGATAAGAAAAATAAAAAATGTCTGGAGCAAACAACAACAAAAACAATTAAGGAGTAGGGGCAAAGGGAGTTGGGGCAGAGGGAGTAGGAGAGCTTATCATCCTAAGGAGGGTGTCCACTCGGGCAGTATGGTTTTGCTTCATCTGACAAATAAGCTAATCTTTAAGATGACCACTTTAGCCTAGGACTCCTCTAACTTTAGAGTCAGGTCCTCAACTTGCACATAGAGGCAAATTTGCTACACTCGGGCAACCTAAAGATCGAGTATCATCTATGACATTGGGCCTGTAGCCTTGGGAGGCGCCGCAGCAACAAGAGAGACTGATAAGCACCCACACTCCTAAGTAGTTATCCTATCAATCATGTACTTCTTAGTTAGGGGATGACCTATACTAACTGGGACCTGGAACCCCTTCAACATATAGGTCGGGGAATTCCCAAAGGTAAGATAAAGAGTGGCTTGAGTAGGATCAACAATGCGGGCTATGTGCTGAATGATCAAAGTGAGCTAGTCTACTGGTTTATCGAGGTCAATATCATAGGCCAAATCCATGTCCCTATAGGTAGCCTCATGCCTATGTTATCCATGTGGAAGAAGACCCATAAAAATAAGTTCAAATAATAGCTTCAAGAATGGAGGCATCTCACTCTTTAGAACCTTCCGTGGAACCACCCCTCAGTGAAGGTAGAGGTAAGCACATAGTCCTCATCCTTATTCTAGACATACTCTGCCAAGCCAACTAACAAAATCTGCAAATCTTGCCCAATTGCACCTTTTCAAAAACCAGTTGCACTGCACAAACTTTTGAAGTGGACACATTTCCTTCCAAAATAGAATGGTTAGTGTAGAACACTATGACCTTCTCCTCATACATTAGAAGATTCGTGTCCACAAACCGATATAGCAAATTTTGTGCATTAAGTTTAGTGGATAACTTTAGCAATGTACGAAAATCGATAAACCTCCTAGTGGATAGCCCGATGCCGTAAAACCACGTTAGTAGCAAAATACCTTTCCTTACCAATGGACAATAAGCGAGCCTCATGCTTGTTAAGACTAGGGGTAGTCTACACAGAGGTAGGAGAACCAGGTTTGGGGACCCCATTGGTGAAGAATCAACTTGAATAGGACATGAAGGGGTGACAGGCACCTACCCTTGCAAAGACATTTTTGTTAGTGCTCGCGGAGTAAAAGGGGAAGTACGCTTCTTACTTTGAATCATGAGACCCTTAAGGTGATTCAATAATGAAGTTAAAAGAGGAACCATTATCATAGGATTTTGAATAGGGTAGCGATAAATAGACACAAGAAGAATGTGATCATTGGAGTAAGCCTCACTATGATCAGGCGGAGGAAGAGTGGAGAAGGGAATTGGAAACACAAGATTGGGAGGGAGTGGCGTATTGCTAGAGGTAAAATAAGAGTAGGAAGACTCATGATTGAGGATGGGAAGATCAATTAGCATTTGACAGGGTTTTAGCCGAGTGGCGAATACGAAGGGTAATGGGGAAGGTTAGGAGTCGAATAAGGGTTAAAGATGGGTTGTGTGGTCATGGTGGAGGAAGGAGGTGGTGGTAGGTTTTCTTGGAAGGTGGCTCTAGGCAGTGGCAGGGGTTACTAGAAGTATGCCGATGAGGGAGAGGAGGGGAGTTCCCTCTGAAACAAGTTCGGGGGTGGCGAAGGCATCGTGGCATTTGAGTCAATGTCAAAATAAGAGACAAGGATGTCCATGCCGATTCATTTTGTTAATTGGAATATTTCTTCTCAAAAAAGAAATTGATTTTCTTATAAAGGAAGTGAGAAAGATTTGGGGGAAAGGATGTTTTTAAACAAGGCCTAGGGAATTTAAAGTGGCACTAATGAATGATTGACGCAACACTTCAAACTTTGTGTAGAACAATAGTTAAAATTCCAAGAGACGTTATCATTCATGTATAGAGATGTCGGGGTTCCCACCAAAATAAAGGTCAACAGATAAACCTGGGGAAGAACTAGGTTCTATAGGGGAGGCTCCAATCTGTCTTTTGATTATAGCATGCATAGATAATGACTATTCTATGTACATGTAGTGGGAGAAACGTACCTGTTCCACTGATGAACGCAAAAGAAAGTGTGTAACTGCAACCATATGCCGCCTGCAATAGACACTAAGGGTAATATCATTAGTTCCTTGTAAAGGAGTCTTGGTAGTACCTGTGGACAATGTACCTGCATACAAAAACTACCAGTCCTTTAATACAAATTGTACACTCAGTCTAAATGACTAGAAAAGAAAAAGGGATCACGTTGTCCTGACTAGGCCCAGGTGAAGATGATTTTCAATATTATCCTGCAGGAAGTGATACAAAACATTGGTGTTCTTGGTTCTTTTATGATGCACTAGGTTCTTGTCTCTGTTTATTATGCTCGTATTATCACACATGATGGGAATGCAAGTAACACTTACACTAAACTCCAAGAGTTGTTGCTTTATCTAAGAAGTTGAGCATAATATGATGCAGCAACCACATACTCAACTCCAGCAGTCGATAGGTCGACTGAATTTTTGTTCTTTATGGCCCAAGAGACAAGGCAAGGTCCTAGAAAGTGAACCATTCTTGATGTGCTTTTCCTATCAATCAGATATCTAGCATAGTTAGCATACGCAAATCCCACAAGTTTGAATGAGAAGCCTATAAGGTACCAAAGAACCAGGTGCATGGTTCATTTGAGATATCTTAATATCCATTTCACAGCTTGAAGATGTGACTCCTTGGGTGCCGATTAGAACCTGGCACATATATCCACAGTAAACACAATATCAGGTATGCCTGTTGTCAGGTACAAAAGTGATATAATAATTTCTTTATCCTGGTGATATCTACACTAATACCTCCCTCATCTCTATCCAGTTTTGTAGTGGTCACTTTGGAGGTGTCACTGGTCTTGGTGTCAAGCATCCCAAACTTTTCAAGCAGCTCCTTGATGTATTTGTGTTGATAAATTAAAATGCCTTCCTGCATTTGATTAATTTGTAGGCCTAAAAAGAAGTTCAGTTCTCCCATCATGCTCATCTCAAATTCACTACCCATAAGTTTTGCAAAGTCTAGACCAAGAGCTTCATCTGTGCCACCGAAGATAATGTCATCAATGTAGACATGCATTATAAGAACATGAGCCCCTTTTTTTCTCAAAAATAGTGTATTATCTATCTTTCTCCTGGAGTAACAATGACTTAAAATGAACTTGGATAGCCTATCGTACTATGCATGGGGAGCTTACTTGAGCCCTTATAAAGCCTTGTCCAACTTGTACACATAACTAGGGTACTCGTATCTTTCAAAGACTAGATGTTGCTTTACATACACCTCTTCTTGTAGGTATCCATTTAGAAATGCACACTTGACATCCATCTAATACAATTTGAATTCCATATGAACTACAAACACAATGAGCATTCTAATTGCTTCAATGCTGCTACAGGGGCAAATGTCTCATCATAGTTGATGCCCTCCTCCAAGTTATATCCCTGAACTATTAGTCTAGGATTATTATTGGTGATACTACCTTGTTTATCTAGCTTATTCCTGAATACCCATTTAGTGTTGATTATGGAGCGATGTTCTGGAGGGTGAACCAGGTGCCACACCTTGCTTTGTTCAAACTGAAGTAGCTTTTCCTCCATAGCAGATATCCATTCTTCATCCAATAGTGCCTCCTTACCATTTTAGGGTTCTACAAGGGACACATACATAGAGAAATCAAACTAGTTCTTAAGTATTGATCTGGTAGATATCCCCAAGTCAAGAGAAGTTAAGAGATTTTCAAGAGAGTGTAAGCTCTTGTGCTTCCAGTTATGTCCTAGATCCTCAGGAGTAGGATATTGCTTATAGTGTTTGAGGAACTAGCTTCAGCAGGGTGAGATGTTCTACATAAGCCATTTTATTTTGAGGGACAGCCTAAGATGATTCATCTTTATTCACACTACCTTGAGCTGAGGGACTAGCTCTAGGTATGTTTGTTCCCTTTCATCCTCATTATCCAACTCTTTCCTATTGTCAATTGCTTCAGGGATTTGTACTGTTCTTGCCAAATTTGCTCAGCCACTAAATGGGCATCATCATATATAACATGTGCACTTTCTTCCACATATCTTATTCTTTTATTATATACCTTGTAGGCTTTGCTATGAAAGGAGTATCCAATGAAAATTCTCTCATCACTCTTGGCGTCAAACCTACCTAGAGCATTATTTCTGTTATTGTGTACATAACATATACAACTAAAGGAGCAAAGATGGGCTATGTTTGGTTTTCTTCCCTTGTAGTAACTTATTGGGACTTTATTTCATGAAAGGTCTAATCATGCATCTATTGATGAGATAGCAGGCGGTGTTCACTTCCTCAGCATAAAAGATCTGTGGAAGATCGCTGGTTATCAACATAGTTCTAGCTATGTCTTCCAGAGTTCTATTCTTTCTTTCCACAAACCTATTTGCTTGGGGAGTTTAAGGGGTTAAAAAGTTATGAGTCATGCCATTTTTAACACATAATTTGAGAAATTTGGAGTTCTTAAATTCTAAACCATGATCTATTCTCAAGCTCATCAAATAGCAATTTAGATTCTTTTGAACCATTTTAGCAAACACATCAAAACTTTTGTCCTTAGATTTTAGAAAAAAGGTCTATGTAAACCTTGAGTAATCATCTACAAGTACAAAGACACACCTATTCCCACCTCTGCTTTGGACTCTCATAGGGCCATAGAGATCCATATGAACCAGTTCTAGAGGACTATTACTGCCGACTAGTCCCACTAGTTGAAAGATACTTCTGACATGCTTACCTTGAGTATAGGCTCCTAATACTTGATCTTCACTAATCTTTCACTCAGGTAGTCCCAGAACTAGCTCTTTTGAGATTAGTTTGTTGATTGCCGAAAAGCTGGTATGTCCTAGTCTTTTATGACAAAGTGATGATGCATTGCTCATGGCACTTATGCACTTTATCTTAGGTTGACCAAGTGCATTAATGTCCACCTTGTACATATTCATGTGTCTATTCCCCCTGAGTATAATCCTTATTTGTCACTTTGCATTTCGAGGCTGTGAAAAGTACACCATTTTCTTTATTGCACAATTGAGAGACACTCAACAAATTATGTTTCAGATCCTCCACATACTACACATTGTCTATGTATTGGGACATAGATGATCCCACCTTTATGATGCTTTTGATTTCACCATGTTTTCCTTTTCCGAAGCCTACATTCTTGCCTTAGAAGTCACTCAGTAGAAGGAAGTTAGGTTTGTCTCATGTCATATGTCTGGTGAATGCACTATCTAAGTACCACTACATCCATTTTCCTTCTACTAGTTCCTTCATAGTTAACAAAGGTGAGATTTGGGTACCTAGATCCACTTGGGTCCCTTTTGATTGTAAAAAGGGTGAATAAGATCCCTTTTTGCCCAGGCAAAAAGTTATTTCTTAATCTTTTAAGCCCTAGTTGTTATACAAGAGTATCTACTTTCATTATTAAACCAGTTAAATCTAGGTTTATATCTTCTTCCTGACCAGTACTTGTTAGTTCTAGGAGGATATTTTCTTCATGTTATGTTTCTATTTCTCCTATAAGGATGCCTTTGTCCTGTTCCCCTCCTCTATCTACCCTTTTTGTAGGAGATACTGCTATTAAGAACCTTTGAGTTTTTAATATAATTATCTCTCCAATGGCTTGTCTTCCCATACAAGGTGTAAAGGACTCCATGGTCTATTGCACAATCTTTGGGTTCCTTGATTTTAAACCTAATGCCACATTTGTGGTAGACTAACCTTACTGCATATCATTGAGCATTACGGAGGACTTCGTCCACTTCATATTATGCTCTAGTTTAGCTTTGATCTAGTCTAGTTCTTTTAGAAGGACTTCATTATTATCAGACATGATACCAATCTCATCCCCCAATTTTTTAATCTTTTCTTCCAAGTCTGATTTGGTCTGGCTTATAACATTTTTCTCCTTTCTAGAGGTCCTAAGACTGTTAATATCCACTTATAGTTTTTGATTGACATTCTTAAGATCAATATTCTCAGTTATTTATTGAGAATAGTCCTCTAAAAGAAGGTCCTTAGACTCACAAATTGTCAAATAGGCTTCAATATGGACTTGTGACAAGGACTCAAGATTTTTCTTAGTGCACAAACGAATATAAACTTTAGCTTTTTGAAAACTTACCTTGGTGTATAATAGCGTAGTGTCTTGATCATGAGAACCTGCTCCCACCATTAGCACCAGATTCTCCTGCTTGATGTCAAACATATCAGCCTTAAGATTAGTTACTGTAGTCACTTATTCTTTGCTACTTTCATCGCCAGATTCATCAACAACAATAAGAGCACGGAAGTCATATTTTTTGGGTTCCTTATCAACCATGACAAATTAGTTTTCAGATGCCTCACCATCAAATTCATTACCAGAGTTATAGTCAGTGTCGCTAAGGCTCTTTGCATAGATAGATCTGCTTTCTAATTTGTCATCCTTCTATCCTTGTGAACATATAGTTAGGCCCTAGTTTCCTTAGGTTTCTCTGTGACATTCTTCGTGTACTCAAGTGCCAAGAGTGGACATAACGATGAAGTGGTTAGGACTTCTACACTAGTGACATAGTTATTCCCTCAGATCTTTCTCAACTGTCCATTGTGGCGTCCTTCTTTGACCACCATGTCTTCTTTGTAGTACCTGTTTGAACTTTTTGGTGATTAGTTCAATGTTTTCTTCCTCGAATTTCTCTTTCTCAGTAGCTTTCAGATCAGGTTCTTGTCCTTCGTCTTATTGTCCAATTCCTTCTCTTGATTCTTCTTTTGTTCATAAGTAACCAGAGTTCTCATCAACTAATCCATGGTCATGGTATCTAGATCCTTGGCTTCGATGATGGCTTATACTTTGCTTTCCTAGGATTCAAGAAAAATACTCAGCAGCTGCTAGATGGCTTTCCTAATGGGAATGACTTCTCCCAAAGAGTAAATCTCATTGACAATAGCAAAAAACCTAGTTTCTATCACCTGTATAATTTTGCCTTCTTGCATTTTGAATAACTCATACTGTCGGTTTAGATTATCAATCTTTGCATTTTTCACCTAAGTGGTTCCTCCGTGAGCAACTTGTTTTGTGTCCCAGATTTGTTTATCATCTTGACAAGATGACATCCTGTTGTATTCATTAGGATCAATGCCGCACAATAGGATCTTTTTTGCCTTTCCATTGTTTTGAATGGTAATCTTATCAGTACCATTCCACTCACTGCATTTCTTAGGTACTCTTGTAGCACCTGAGGTTGACCCATCTTTCATAAGAATCATTGGTATGTTGAGCACAACATTGTAGAGATCAGGTTATTCTCCCTCAATGTGATTCATCATTCGAGTCTTCTACCATCTGTAGTAGTGTCCATTAAACAATAGAGGTCTAGACTGAAAATATCTTTCTTGAGCCATGGGTGGGGCCTCCATTATCTTTTGGAGGTTGTTAGACTTGTTCTGAAAAGACCTACTATTATACCAATTGAAAAGACATGTAGCTCTATGCTACTAGTGAACCTGGTTCAGTAAGAAGTACCAACAAGTACAAAGAAAGCAATAAAAATGACAAGCAACTTAGAGTAGAAAAACTCCTAGGTTCAGTAAGAAGTACCAACAAGTACAAAGAAATCAATAAAGATGACAAGAAACTTATAGTGGCAAAACTCCTTTCACAAGGGAGAAACAATCACTTCCTACACTAGTAGGATTTCAACAACTTCACTTATTTCAAATGAACAAAGTCAACTTATAACTCACTATTCAAAAACAATTTTTGAGAGTCAAATCCACTCTCAATTATAACTCACTCAAAGAAAACAACTTCTTACAATATTTGTCTCTAAATAAAGATTCTAAGAAGATTGTTAAACAGACTTGAACAATCAAGAAAACCTAACACTAGATTTTGCTTAAATGCTCTCGCCAAGTGTCTTTGCTCTTGCTTGAATGCTCTCATAGATTTTTGATTGCAAAATTTGTCTCCCATAGGGTTGAAGATTGTATTTATATTAAACCCTAGAGACTTTTCGTGTATGATTTGTTTAGTAGGGTACACATTTTTTTTCCTCGAAGGAGTCCTTTTCTTGATTGCCTTTCTTTTCGAAGTTCTTGCTCTGATTTGGTTTCCTTAGACAATAACCTATCTTCAATTAGGACTGCTTCTTCTAACCATTGGTGCATCTCCAGGAGCCTGGTTCAGTTTGTCATTATTAAAATAGTTTAAGTGCACCTGCCATAATGTAACAATTCTTGATTCTAACTTCCATAGTTTTGACGAGGATAGAATGGAAAATTCTTTTGATGGTAATCAAGTTTGGGTTACTTATGACACCGATGATTGCATGCCTCGCAATTTGATTGATAATGTGATGTCTGCAAAGCCATTTAAAGTTAAATGGTATTAGTTGAACTCCAAAAATAATTCTGAACTCAACCTAATTAATTGGGTTGGTTCTGGCTTCCTTAGGACCAGTGGAAATTTCAAGATAGACAAGAATAATATCAATAAGATTCTCAGTTCTTTCTCCCACAAGATCAAGTGGGTGAAAAGTGCTAGTAATGTTATTCAAATTCTCCACCAAAGGGGAGTTGTTTAGGCCCTATAAAGGCAATGGTTGCCTTAATGGAATGAGTAAACTATGGAGGATATCATATAAAGCTAGAGAAATAGCTGACAAATCAAATTACTAAAGCAGATTATGGAAGTTGACAAACTAACTATTTCCATATATTGGAAGGAAGATAGGAAGTACCATGGAGTGTTGTGAAGGAACTTTAAGTCAAATAGAGAATGAGAGAAGGTGTCCTTATATCATGCCCCGGGAGGGTACACTTGGCATAGCCATGAACTTGAAGAATCATTATTGATTCCCCAAGAGAATTACTTGGCCTCATAAACATATCATTCTTTATAGTAGAAGAATGCTCAATAAAATCCACAATTTTAGATAAATCAATCTCTTTCAATAATAGTTTTCGATGAACAAAATTTGAAAAATAAATAATAATCGACTATCTCTATCAATGTCTATGAAGTATCCATCAAATCTAGGAGGTCCCATGACAAGTCCCAAGGTATCTCAAAATGAAATACTTATAATACTCGATATAATAAATAAAAAGGCTCCTCCGGATAACAAAGAGGGATCACCTAACAAGAGTTTGGACTTTAATGATATGTTTATTGAAGGCCCCTATCACATGTATCTACATCATTAATGATACAGGCCTAAGTGGATATTAGTACATTGAATATATTGGTATGTAATATGGCTAACGAAGCAAGTCAGGCTCAGATAAAAATCAACAAAATCAACTCAACAGTCCATGACTCAACTCAAAAAAATATGCAAGATTTTATAGCAAAATAATGCTGCTGAAAAAAACTCTACCATGCAACTCAGTCAAATCAGTTTTGCACACTCTGAGAGTTTCTCTACTCGACAACCATCACATATAATCCAATTATAATACAATGTTTACACAATCATTGCAATAACTATCCAATACTTGTCAGGGTAAGGGATGATCAAAATAATTTGTATTCAAAAATAAATGTCCATCTTTTTGAGACATAAGAGACATGTCCCCTATCCTAGGCGAGTAATCTCGTTTATGGATTTGAGTTAGACTTACTCGTACACGTATCAGTGCTCAATACTCCTCTATTGACTCAATATGCTTCTATCAATCAACTCAGACTCATATTTACATTTACTTCAATAAAACTCTATCAACTCACTCAACAAATCAACAATTCAGTACCATCAATCAGGCATGCTACTGGGATTTATCAATCATTCAAGACTCTAACTCAAATGGTCATTTAGACTCCAATCAATCATGATCAACTCCTACATTTAGAATCATGATCTTAATTTAGTTAGTGCAATAAGGATTGCATAAATAAATGCCCCAACTTTATGAAATCAACATGCTACTTATCAATTAGTTATAAATATTCATGAAAACTCAATCAAAACTCAATTATAAATCAACGTAACTCGAAGATTATGATTAGGGTATTTACTATTCAATTCCTATAGTCCAATTCAAATTATATGAATGATAGTAGGTGCGGAAGAACTTTGTCCAACACTTTAAGTCTCTTTATGTTGAGTCGTAGATATACGACTCTTGTAACACTTTAAATGAAGGATTTTTGTGTGTTCTCAAGCAAATTTATTATTTTATATATGTTTTTGTTATTTTTTAGTAAAAGTAGTTAAGGCATGGAGAAATGGGTGAAATACAAGAACGGGAATGAAAATGAGCTTAAAGTGCTAGTATAAGGAGGCCTCCACAGCCCATATAGCATTACACAGACCGTGAAAGGCTACGTGGATATGGCCCAGGCAAAAATTGAACCATGTGAATGACCAAACGCACCTTCACGGTCTATGTGTCACCTCACGGGCTGTGAGCCCCACCATGGCATTACACTTGGGTCATGAACATGGGTATAAGGCGTGGCCAAGAAGTTAGAGAAAAATTGATGAAGGCATGTCCCACGGTTGCTCTCATGAACCATGGACATCGATACGGATTGTGTCATGTGGCATCAAAGTGATGTGATAATGCCATTACCATTAAAAATTAGAAGAATTATAGACGGGACCTATCATGGACAGTGTTACCAACCACGGTCCGTGACGTGGGCTATGATATTGAGGAAAGTGGTAAAAAGTCAAAGGTAAGGGAGATGATCTATCCCATGGACCGTTGACCATCACACAGCTCATGTAAATGTGTGAGAAGAGAAGAGTGATTTTGAAGGCCAAGTGTGGACTCACGGACCGGTTTATGGTGCATCTAGTGTCTTATGAGCTGGGTAATAACTCATATCCATGTCGGCACTATTTTTCCTATTTTAAGTTGTATTAGGTTTTCCTTGTATACATATATTCATTTTATTACATTTTCACTTAGTTTGGGACTGCTGGAGATAGAGAACACAAGAAGAACACTATTTTTCTTTCAATTTCTTTGAATTCTTAGATTTTAATTATCTTACTAAAGATTGTAATCCATGGATTCATTAATTCTTCAATAGTAAGTTCTTTATCATTAATTCTTCATATTGTTATGGGCTATGTTTCTTGAATATGCTAGGCTAAAACTAGAACTGCGGTTGTGGGAACCATGACAAATCAATAAAATAGAGGAATTTGGGGTAAATCTCGAGATTGATTAATGCATATATCATAGTATTCTTCACTTCAACTTTTTCCTTAATGAGTTGATACATTATGGTAAGCCTGTATTCGCTATATGCTCGAACGGGATGTAGTGATTAGGAGAAGAGTTCTACGATAGAAATTCAGGCTTTTTAACCTAGTCTAAGTACTTAAGACCAAAAGGTGAGAGTATTTTGGGGTCTATAACAAGGGTTAATAAGTATATATTCTGAGATCGAAAGGTGATGTATGAAATGCATCTAAGAAGGACCGAAAGGTGAATTAAGTGTTACATAACTTGTTTGATCTTATATACATAGCCATGAACAAGTTTACCACATAAATTTAGCTATCATATCACACGTCGTGGGGATCACAATCCTAGCTTCACATCAATTATTTGAAATCCAGTAGTATTTCTAATCTTTTGTTACTTTAATAATTTAGTTTGTAAAAACCAAAACCCCCCATTTACTTTATATATTTTTATTTTGGGAATAGATATTAATTCTGAAAAAGGATGCTAATAGATTTATTCTCATACATTCCTTGTGGGATTGACCTCAACTCTGGTTGATTTCTATATTTGATCAATAATCGTTTTACTATTCCTTTTGGAGAGTAAATTTGGGTATAGCAAATTTTGCACCATTCCCGAGGAATACAGCGAAAGTGGATACTTTCAGTGTGTAATACTAGTCCTTAATTTTACTTCTATTTCTTGTTTTTGCTCTTGGTAGGGAATCCACATTGCATGCCAAACACTCAAAGCAAGGTTGAAGCACTTGTTCCCTATAACCCCAAGCTCACTAAGTCTATCTACAGAATGAATACCCAAGAACATGACTCAGCTAGACAAAGAGTGTTGGCCGTGAATCCTACAGGTGGGGGAAATGATGGTCTGGGTAAAAATGACCTTTCTAGTAATAGTGTGCCACTAGTGGCACCATCTTGATAGGTACCACTTGTGCCACCCACGCATCAGCAACGTGGTGCAAGACCTGAAGGTCCTTTGCAGCCCCAAGTTGTGAATGATGATGATGAGGGTGCTGGGACCACTAGAGAAAAGGTGCTTCCCTTACTGCCTATAGATGTGAAGTTCACCATCACTAGTACTATGCTACAGATGTTACAATTGAAAGAGTTGTTCAGTAAAGCAGTAACTAAGGACGTAACCAGTATGCCATGAACTTCTCGGTGACATGTCCATTGTTTGATATTATAGGGGTCAGTCAGTAAGCACTTAGGTTATGACTATTTCCATTGTCACTTTCTAAGGCAACAAAATGGCTGAATGAGCTTCCATATGATTCCATCCACACATGCGGAGAGTTGAAAGAGGCCTTCTTAGAGTGGTTATTCCCTACATTGAGAAAACTAAAGATCATAGATGACATTGGGGCTCATAAGCAACTGCTGAATGAAACACTATATGAAATTTGAGAGAGATTCAGGTAGAAGCTTAAGCAGTGCACCAATGACCATCTAACAAATGAGGAATTGAAAGAAGTCTTCTACAGGTCATGCAATTTTGTGATGAAACCCATCATAGATGCTACTTGTGGAGGATCATACATGTCCAGAATGTTCCCAGACATAATGGTGATCTTGGATCAGGTAGCCAAGAATGATAGGGAATGGTATAATAGAGATGGAGACTACTCTGGGTTCATCTTCAAGATGACAGTGGAACAATGACAGAAGGAGGAGGAACGAGATCAAGACATGGCCCATACATGGACCCAACTGGACTTGCTGATGAAGCGGCTACTAGATAGAGGCCTCAAAAAGGTGAAAGTTATAGATACAATGCCCAGGTATGATGATCAAGGCTATAATTATGATGAGGAGGTGATTTTATTGGTAAGCCAGGGGGTTACCGACAATTTAATGTTGGTGACAAAGGTATCCAGGGGGGTTACCAACCATTCAATGCTAGTTACAAATGTCAAAACTATGGTCATGAGAACTACCAAGGAAACTGGCCAAACAGAGATCGCTATAGGAATCGTGAGCATTAAAATAATAGTGGTGGAAACTTAAAATTAGCAGAGATGATGGTGAACATTCTTGAAAAAGTAGAGTCCACTAAGATAAGAGTGAGAGATATGAGAGGACAAATGTCTAATGTTCAACAACTAGTCAATCCAAAATCTACTCGATCAAGCAACTAGAGCAGTATATTGGGCAACTGTCAGCCTCATTGAATCAGAGAAAAGTTGGTTCATTTCCTAGTGATACTATTCAAAACCTTAAAAATGATGTCACTACATGGAAGTCACCACAAGGAGAAATAAGGTACTTTATGACCCTATTGTAGTCAGTGATACAAGTATTGATTAAGTTGAAGGCAAAGTACCTATCCCCAAAGAGGTGCATGTTGATAACGCGAGTGAAGAGAATGATGTGGCACTAGTAGAGCCTAAGGTTGGTAAGGATTCCCAAGAGTTATCCAAATCAGTAACTCAGTCTTTACCGACCATTCCTCCTAAACTGCCACCACTAATCCCACAGAGGTTGCAGAAGAAGGTTGAAGATGGCATGTTTCAGAAATTTTTATCTATGCTGAAGGAGCTGTTAGTGAATGTCCCTCTAGTGGAAGCACTTGAGTAGATTCCAGGGTACACCAAGTTCATGAAAGACTTAGTAACTATAATAAGACAGTGATAATCAAGACTACAAATAATTTTTGTTACTATAGCACCATTACTACAAGATCCCTTCTTGAGAAGAAGGAAGATCGGGTAGCTTTCACTATCCCATGTACTATTAGAGCTTACGATATTGCACGGGCTATCTATAATTTGGGCACTAGAATCAATTTTATGTCATTGGTCATTTAGAAGTAGTTCTACTTAGGAGCCTATACACCCTTTACAATGCAGCTACTTATGGTAGATAGATCAGTAAAGCGGCCCATAGGGATTTTGTGTGATGTACTGGTCTATGAGGGTAGGTTCATCTTTCTAATAGATTTATTCATTCTGGTCTACCAGCTAGATTTTGATGTTCCCATCATCCTTGGGGGAATATTTATGGCGACTGGCAAGGCATTAGTAGATGTGAAGCATGGGGAGCTTACCATTTGATTGAACACTGAAGAGGTAAATTTCAGTGTGCAGTTATAATGAAGAGACCCAAAGAGGTAGCTGTAATGTCTGTCATGGATGTGGATGATGACTATCTTTCTCAAATTCCACTTCAACAAATGATGAGTCTGGATACACTAGTAGCGGTGTTGATAAACTTGCCAGAGGATGGTATCAATGGGTATAAAAACACTATGAATGCTTTCAAGGTAGGGGAACTAGACTATATGCCTCCAGGAAGCTTCACTTGGACATGCAGAATAGACCAACTCCACCAGCCAAACCTTCCATTGAGGAACCTCCAGCAGTGGAGCTCAAAGAGTTGCCCTAACACTTCATGTATACATTTTTGGGCATTAATAATGCTCTTTCGGTGATTGTGGCTGCAGATCTTTAAGAAGACCATGTGAAAACATTATTGGGGGTCCGCTAAAAGTTCAAAAGAGCTATTAGTTAGATCATTGCAGATATGATAGGGATTCCTCCAGGAATATGCACACACAAAATCAAGTTAGAGGATAATTGTGTGCCCCGCATTGAACACCAGCACAAGTTGAATCTAGCCATGCAAGAGGTGTAGAAAAAAAAATTATCAAATGTCTAGATACAGGGGTGATATACCCTATCTATGATAGTCAGTGGGTTAGTCTAGTTCAATGTGTCCCTACGAAAGAGGGCATGACAGTTGTGGCCAATGATATAAATGAGCTCATCCCCTTGTGACCTGTTACTGGGTGGCATGTGTGCATAGACTATCGAAAGCTGAATAGATGGACTTTGAGGACCATTTCCCCATACTCTTCATGGACTAGATATTAGATCGATTGGCAGGTAGAGGGTGGTACATTTCTTGGATGGGTACTCAAGGTACAACCGAATATACATAGCCTCGGAGGATCAGGAGAAAACCACTTTCACTTACCCATATAGGAATTTTACCTTCAGGAGGATGCCTTTCATTTTGTGCAATGCCCCAGCCACCTTCTAATGATGTATGATGTTGATCTTCTCCGGCATTGTCGAAGACACCCTTGTTGTATTTATGGATGACTTCTTTGTAGTGGGTAATTCCTTTGAAGAATGTCTATTGAATCATATCAGGGCATAACAACGTTGTGAGGAGGCGAATAGGGTTTTAAATAGGGAGAAATGACATTTCATGGTCAAGGAAGGGATAGTCCTTGGACATAAGATTTATGATAAGGAGATAGAGGTGGATAAGATAAAGATTGAGGTTATCAAGAAGTTTCCAACTCCCATATCTGGGAAGAGGGTTAATAGTTTTCTTGGACGTGCAGGCTTCTACCATTGGCTTATGAAGTAATTCTCCATAATTTCTCACCTATTGTGCAAGATTTTGGAGAAAGATGCTAAGTTTCAGTTCAATGATAACTGCTGACATACCTTTAAGACTCTGAAGCAAAAGTTGATTTCTGTACCTATGGTAGTTGCAACTGATTGGGTTTCCACTTTTGAGGTTATATGCGTACAAGGGGAATATATATGGGTTGTTATGCTCAGGCAAAAGCACAACAAGATTTTTCAACCCATCTACTACGCCCGAAGACCTTTAATGATGTTCGAAAGAATTACACAATGATTGAGCAGGAGTTGTTGGCTATAGTATAAACAACTAATAAGTTCAGAACCTACTTATTAGGAATAAAAATGATAGTGCACACTGACCATGTAGCCTTGTGGTACCTCATGATAAAGAAATATGCTAAGCTTAGACTGATTAGATGGGTTCTCCTGCTGCAAGAGTTTGACTTTGAGGTCTAAGATAGAAAAGGATCTGAGAATTAGGTAGCTGACCATTTGTCCGAGTTAGAGGATGAGTCAAGAGCGAAGGATTGGCTAAAAATCAATGATTCCTTTCCCAATTAGTGGGTATTGGTAGCGTTTGTTGACCTTATTCCTTAGTTTACTGATTTTGCTAACTTTTTGGTGAGTGACATTATGCCTGACGACCTTAATCCTTACTAGAGAAAAAAGTATCTTCATGATGTGCACATATACTTATGGGATAACCAATACTTGTTCCGAACATGAGCTGATAGGATCATCAGGCAGTGCATTACGAAAGCAGAGATGATGAGTATCATGGAGGCTTATCACTTTTCCTCAGTAAGGGGGCCATCATGGTGATGCTAGGATGGCAAAAAAGATCCTGCAATGTAGATACTACTAGCCTACCATCTATAAGGACACTCATCACTTAGTCCTAGAGTGTGATCAGTGTCAGCAACAAGGCAATATCTCTAGGTGTCAAGAGCTGCTTTTGACCCCTATTCTTGAAGCAGAAATGTTTGACGTCTGGGACATTGACTTCATGGGCCCATTTGTAAGCTCTTAAGGATAAAGCATATCCTAGTGGCAGTGGACTATGTCTCCAAGTGGGTTGAGGGTGTTGCATTACTACACAATGAAAAGAAGAGTGTTATCCAGTTTCTGAAGCGGAACATCTTCTCCAAATTTAGTATACCTAGAATTATCATTATTGATAGGGATTCTTATTTCTGTAACAAGGTATTTTGTGTGGTCCTAGAGAAGTATAGCATACGACAATATAAGGTGGCCACACTCTATCACCTGCAGACAAGTGGACTGATTGAAGATTCAAAAAGAGAGATCAAGGAGATTGTGACCAAGTATGTGAATACAACCAGAACTGATTGGGTACGAAAACTCAATGATACAATTTGGGTTTACATGATGGCTTATAAGACCCCCATTAGTATTTCCCCATATTAATTAGTGTTTCATAAAGCTTGCCATCTACCTGTGGAGTAGGAGCACAAGGCAATCTGGGCTCTGAACAAGCTAACCATGAGGTGGGATGAGGCTGCTAACTTGAGACTTGAGTAACTTAATGAGATGAATAAGGTTTTCCTCCAAGCTTATAAGAGTGCAATATTCAACAAGGACAGGATAAAGCTTTAACATGATAAGCATATTACTCCATGAAGTTTCATTGTTGGTGATAAGTTGCTATTATATAACTCCATATTGAGGTTGTTCCAAGGTAAGCTCAAGTCTAGGTGGTTTTGGCTAGTATAAGATTGTTCAAATGGGGATCAATTTAAAGTAAATGAGTAGAGAGTGAAGCAATACATGGGTGTTGTAGATGAAGCCTCAGTGATTTAGGTCATGCATCTTGATGAAGTCTGAGTAGTCATTATAGTTGCATTGTCTTGATGTTAAATCAAGCGCTTCATGGGACGCAACCCATGTATTATAATTATTCAAAAAACTTTAAAAAAACTTTATTTTATATGTTGTGCATTTTCTTGCTATTGATTTGTGTTGAAAGATATATATAGGTGTCAATTTTGGAGTTCGTGCGCTTACATGTTGTGGGATGCAAGACATGAGGTTAAAGTGCCCCAAAATTTGGCCAAGGAAAGCGCCAAGTGCACCCACACAGGCCGTGTGGCACGGGACATCCTGTGATATCGAATGTATGGGGTGCATGTCGCTAGGTATGTGGTTCAAAATTGCAAATATGTGTCCAGACAGGTGAACTATACGGACCGTGCCAGGTGCACATGCGAGGTTTATCTTGTTAAATCTTAATTGGTGGCAAACAATAGGACTATACAATCCATCTTACATCTAATGGCTCATAAGGTTTGCTATTTGGAGCATGCACGCATGGTCCAGTTGAGCTTCACAAGAACAATTACACAAGGATGGTCAAGTGTTTGGTCCAAATGGACCGTGACATATGCCACGTGTCGTGAGGCCGCCTATAAAGGTGGTATCGTTACAAGCATGCAAGGTAATTATTTAAAATAGTTAAGGCTAGGGAAATGGAGGACCAAATAGGCTATGACACATGACACAGACCATGAGGCCGCCCG
>JAOTQJ010061010.1:0-100186 GCA_025642045.1 Solanum sejunctum | reverse complement strand
GGGGGGGGGGGGGGGGGGGGGGGGGGGGGGGGGGTAGTGTTGCGAGTCTTGGAGGATGAGAGCTAGTTTACTAAAAGATGACAATTGTGCTGTGTGGATAACAAGAAGGTAGTTAGAATTCTTTAAGTATTATAATATAAGTATGATTTAGTTCTTTTTTCGTTAAGTCTAGCATTATGGTTGGTACTCTAAGTAGGGTGACTATAGGTAGCTTAAAATATGTGGATAATGGTGGCAAAGAGGAGACTAGTAGGGTCTATTGATTGGCTAGGTTGTAAGTAGGTTGAGGGAAGTTGGGGATGGTAGTATAGTGTCCTTGGCGATTCTAAATCTTCTTGGATTAAGAGGTCTAGATTAGGCAAGGCCTTAAATCTGCCTTATTAGAATTGGAAGTTTTGGGTGAGAAAATGATAAAGCAGTGCTGTCTCCCAAGAGGGAGATGGTGGTTGTGGTACCAAGTGGACTAGGTGCGCTGAAGGTTGATAATTGAGTTGAGGACTGTGAGTCCTTATAGAGTGTAGAGGTTGGTTGGTAAGGTTGCATAAGTTTGGGGGTTGCCTATCGATGTAGATATGGTTCATCCGATTCTTCATGCTTCTAGGTGGATGGAATATGTTGGTGACTTTAGTGCTATAGCATTTCTTGAAATTATGGATGATATGGAGGAAAAGTTGGCTTAAAGGAAGGTTCCGGAGGAGGTGTTAGATGTGTAAGTGGAAAGGTTAGTTAATGAAGAAAAGTTGCCTATCGATGTAGATATGGTTCGTCCAGTTCTTCATGCTTCTAGGTGGATGGGATGTGTTGGTGACTTTAGTTCTATAGTATTTCTTGAAATTGTGGGTGGTGTGGAGGAAAAGTTGGCTTAAAGGAAGGTTTCGGGGGAGTTGTTAGATGGATAAGTGGAAAGGTTAGTTAATGAGGATATGGTGTTCGTCAAGGCTCCTTTGGAAGAGTCATCCATTTGTATGTGTTTCTTAGGGAGATGGTGTAGGCATAAAGAAGCAATATTCATATCTCTTCCATTCTATTCAAGCTTGTTATGACATATCAAGTCCTTTTTATGATTCAAAGTCTCAAGTTTCGGCCCTTATGTCATTGCGTGCATTCATGTTCATGTTAATAAGATTATGAGAATTTTGATGTACATGTTGAAATTTCCTTGGAAATCATGTTTATGTGCATTATTGCATTTATGTTTGGGCTAAAGTTTTCATAACTATTTTCCGTATGTATGTTTCTTCGATATTCGAGGATAAATGTTCCCAAGGGGGAGAAATTATGACACCCCGTAACTCTATGCTTTTATGTATCCATGTTTCATGCCTCATTTGGTTAGGTTTGGGGTGTATTAGGTTCATGGGAGATTCATAGTACCTAAACAAGTTCAAGACTTACCTCCAAGTTGAGTTTTGGGTGTTGTTTCATATAAGGGTCAACTTTAAACTATCATAATTTTTAGCACATTTGGAACTGGGTGGCCCACAATATGTCAAATGAAATCCCGTTGAGTTAGCTTTGCAATGCACTTGGTCTCACATCATTTTGAGGTCACAAGAGAATCTATATGGGCAGTGGTGGCTTGTAAGGGTCGTGTGAGGCATATGAGGCTGGGAAAACCATTTTGAGCCTATGCCATGGACCACGACCAGTGGCACGTGTCGTGAGGAGGGGCATGAAGGTGAGTAAGGGAGGCTTGGCATGCGTGGAGGTGAGTTTGAGGCAAAGGCATAGACCACAACCACCACATGGTTCGTGGCAGGTGGCACGGGTTGTCGCCCTTGGAGTGGGGCCTGGGAAACATTTTCCAGCACGAAATATGGTGCCACGAGCCTCTACACGGGTCGTGAGGCTCTACATAACCCGTGGAGGCCTCCGTGGTAATGATGAGATGTCTTTTTTTTAATCTATTCCAACTTCAATTTTTGGACTAAGTACCTTGTCACGGGCACTCCAAAAACCCTATGGAGTGCCACACGACCCATGCGCTTTCCGTGGGGTAACACTTTGCCCATTTTTCCATCCGTTCACTAATGGAATTTTCATAAATGCTAATTATCCTAATGACCATTTTTGGCTTTTTAAGCTATTTTAACCTTCGTGAAAGACCTAACCCTAATCCAAATGACCCAATTTCACTAAGTCATCTCTATCACACTTTCAATTCTCTCAAGATCCTCCATCAAGCCCCAATTCAATTTCAAGGAAACCCAGGAACAAGATTGGATTTCGAGATCATTTCCAAGCCTCCATTCTTCCCAATCTCAATTCCAAGCAACTCTAGACCTAAGGTATGTGGGTTTCATTCATAGGTTTCTTCACCCATGAAGCCCAAGCTTCCTTTTACTCAAACTGATGATTTAAAGTTGAGTTTACAAATGAGTTTACTAGTATGAACATGTTTATGAACTATATTAAAGCTATGTAAAGTTATGACTATTTTGCTATGTTGTGAGCTATATATCTTGGGTCTATTGTAAGTTTTGATGAGGGGTTTTGATGTGAATGCCTTGGGGGTGTTTCAAGATGGTGATTGATGGTTTCACAATGGATTTACTTTCATGATTTCATCTCTAAATTGCATGGTCTTATACTACCACTTCACACCCGCCAAGTGTTTGATAAAAATTTCTGGTTATGGTTTCTTCAGGAATTGAAGGTCCAAAGCATGTCTTATATTATGAATGATGTTATGATGATGAAAGACAAGTATGTATATGATGTTATGATATTGATAAAAGGAAGGTATGTATCTGATATCTCTCTATATAGTGTTAAATTGACCATAGTCAATTGAGGGGTATGCGTTAATCACTATGGGAGGTAGGGTGTGACCATCCTCTAACCTATCAAGGGGTTTGTACCTTGGGACCAGGGTGATGGGGCAGTGTCATCACTAACTCGTCAAGGGATTTGTACCTTGGTAACCTATCAAGGAGTTTGTACCTTGGCACTAGGGTAATGTGAAGGCATCATTACTAACCTATCAAGGGGTTTTTACCTTGGTAACCTATCAAGGGGTTTGTACCTTGGCACCTAGGTGATGGGATGACATCATCACCAACTTTCCAAGGGGGTTATACTTTGGAAATCTAGCTTTGGTCTTTTCTACACATATGCTATCCTATATAGGCATGAGTAACTTAAGCATGTTTTACTTATGCATTGATTATACATGCAATATTTTATATTATGCCTATTGGCTATTGTTATGCATTTTGATTATGATGCCTATCTCTTGTTGCATTAAATCCTATATAATTAGTACATTCAAACATACTAACACATACTCTTGCCTACATGATATTACCATGTAGGAACCGGAGTCCCTCTGGAGCGTCCTCCTGCATGTGGCTAGTACGACTTTCTCAAGATAGTTGGGAGTCCTCCATTTCGGGGACCTAGTTTGTGAACTCTTGCTATGTATAAAACATTATTGTCCTCCTTGATGTATTGATCTTATTGACTATGAGGGCGAGCCCGGTTATATATCTTGGTCCCCGCTCTTATCTATGTAGTAAAGGTATCGTTGGACAAAGCTATGTATTTATGCTATGAGTTAATTATATTATTTCTTGATCCCATGCTATGACAAGTTCTCCCTTTGCCCCTATGCCCTTATTTCCATTCTTTAAATGTCTTTTAATTGCTTCTGCGACCAAGGATGTGTAATGATATGCTACGAGGCTTATTTGGGGTCCCTTCGGGTTCCCCATTCTCTGGTCACATCTAGGACATAGGCTTGGGTTGTGACACTCTTCATAAGTCAAGTTGTCTTCAACCACACCCATAACATCTAATAGGACAATAACATTCGGGTCATCCACAAATTTCCTCAACATATACGCATGAAAGACCGGATGAACCAAGTCTATTTCTCTAAGCAATTCCAGCTTGTAGGCCACCTTACCAATCCTCCTAAACACCCTATAATTACCCACAAATCTTGAACTCAATTTACCTTTCATGCCAAAACATACCACACCCTTCATGGGTGAGACCTTCAAATAGACCCAATCACCAATTTTAAATTCAAGCTCCCTTCTCCTCACATCGGCATATTACTTTTGACTACTTTGGGCTGTTTTCAACCTTTCCCTAATTAACTTTACCTTCTCCATAGCCTCCATAACCAGATTTGGACTTAAAAAAGGCATTTTTCATACCTCAAAACATCCAACCGGGGACCTATAACTTCTACCACAGAGACCCTCAAAAGGAGCCATACCAATGCTAGAATTGTAAGCAAACTCAATCAATGGAAGATGATTATCCTAACTACTCTTAAACTCCAAAATACAAGCTCTAAGCATATCCTCAAGAGTTTGGATAGTTCTTTCAAATTGGCCATCCATTTGAGGGTAAAAGGCCATACTAAGGTTTACTTTGGTACCAAGACCTCTTTGGAAGGACCTCCAAAAGTAAGAAGTGAATTAAGCATCATGATCTGATATGATAGACATAGGTACTCCATGCAATCTAACCAATTCATGAATGTACAATTTTGCATATTCTTCGGCCCCCTAAGTAGTCTTAACCGTTAGAAAATGAGTTGACTTTGTTATTCTATCAACCACTACCCAAATTGAATGAAGACCCTTTCTAGTCTTAGGCAACCCAAAGACAAAATCCATGTTAATTTCCTCCTACTTACAAGTAGGAATCTCTATATCTTGGGTTAGGCCACTCAACCTTTAGTGTTTGGCTTTGATTTGTTGGCAACTATAATAACCAGATACAAATTTGGCAATGTCTTTCTTCATACCTCCCCACCAAAACACATCCCTTAAATCTCTATACATCTTAGTAGAATTGGGGTGAATAGAATAGGAAAAATTATGAGCCTCATCAAGAATCTTCTCTCTCAAGCCATCAACACTAGGCACACATAACCTACCTTGGTACCTAAGGGTACCATCTCCCCCTTGGGAGAAAACCTCCACCTTGCCATCTTTCACCAAGGCCTTCAATTCAAGCAAGTAGGGGTCAAGATCTTGCTTTGCTTTTACCTCATCAACCAAGGAAGATTTTGAATCATCAACAATTATAATACCACCATTATCAACCTCTTCCAACCTAACCCCAATCTAGCTAACTGATCGACATCTCTAACCATCTCTTTGCCACTACCATTAACATGCGCTAGGCTCTCCATAGACACCCTACTCAAAGTATTGGCCACGACATTAGCATTACGGGATGATAATGCATACTCATATCATAATACTTAAGGAGTTCTAACCACCTTCATTGTCTAAAGTTGAGATCTTTTTGAGTGAACACATGTTGGAGACTCTTATGATCGATAAACACATCAACATGCACTCCATATAAATAATGTCACCAAATTTTCAAAGCAAAAACTACGGTGGCCAATTCAAGATCATGAGTAGGATAATTCTTTTCATGAACTTTGAGTTGTCTAGAAGCATACACTATCACCTTACCATTTTGTATCAAAAAACAACCTAAACTAATTCGTGAGGCATCCCAATACATAATAAACCCTTCCAACCCTTCTGGTGGAGACAAGATAGGAGCGAAGACAAGCTTATCATTCAAGGTTTGGAAACTCTTTTCACACTCATCGGTCCATACAAACTTAGCCTTCTTTTGGGTCAAAGGTCTAGGCCTATTTCTAATCACCTCTTTTTGTCTTAGGATCTATGTTAATTCCATCCCCCGACACCATATGACCTAGAAAGGAAACCTTGTTGAGCGGTTGGTAACTCGATCGCCTATTTTAGGGGTTAGTAGGACTGGGTAACCTTGATGGGGGTTGGTACCCATCAACCTTGTTGGGGGATTTGTACTGCATCAACCTTGTTGGGGGGTTTGAACTCCATCAATATCATGAAGGGGTTTGTTCCTCATGTGCATCTCCAAGGAGGTGGTAGGCCTTTGATTGCACTACGAATGGTCACTCCTTTCACATGTATTATGTTCTATATAAGCATGATTTTAATTCAAGCATCATTCATACATGCCATCTTGCTATTATGCTATCCATTGAGTAATATTATGCATTTTGCCTATGATGTCCATCTATTGCTACATTGCATCCTACATACTTAGTACATTCTAACATACTGCTACATGCTTATGCCAATATGATGTCACCATATTAGAACAGGAGCACCGCTTGATCATCCTCCCCCTCCACGTGACTAGTATGATTGTCTCTCAAGCTTGTTGGTAAGTCTTCCATTATGAGGACCTTGCTTATGATCTCTTGATATGTATTAATAATATCTTTCTTTTGTTTATATATCGACTATGAGGTGAGCTCGGTTGCTTGTCCTGGCTCCTGCTCTTATCTATATAGTAGAGGTATTGTTGAACATGTTATGTATCTATGTTATGAGCCTTGAATCTATCGTTCTTGATGTCTAAGATATGAAAGTATTCCCTTAGCCCCAATTGTCCCAATTTATTTTCTATCAATGCTTGTTTTAATTCTTTCGCAACCAAGGATGTATAATGATGTTCTAAGAGGCTTGCTTAGGGTCCCTTCAGGTTATCCTTGTGCCATGTACATTTAGGCCCTAGGCTTCAGTCATGATAACCTTGGTATCATAGCACTAGTTTGTTATATCCTGAGAGTCCAACACACCACGTTGATTAGAGTCTTGTTCATGGTTGTGTTGTGTACCACAACTATTATCTAGAGACTGTGAGCCATTTAGGAAATGTTTTCCTTTTTCTTACTCTATGTCATGCTATAGAAAATAAAGTCAGGTTTCCCCCTCTACTGATTGTCCTTTGCTATGCTAGATCATGCCTAACACAAGAGGGAGAAGAGGCCGCATAATCGAGAAGTAACCGACTAATAGAGAGCTTTAGGATGCTCTCACTTTACTTGCACAAATGGTGGATAATCAGGCCAACCAAGGGGCCCAAGCCCCTCATGCTCTTACACTGGCATATCAGGTGAGAGATTTTATGAGTGTGAATCCCTTGGAATTCCATTGGTCGAAGGTGAGTAAGGACCCTCAAGGGTTCATTGATGAGGTCTACAAGAATTTATCTATCATAGGTATGAGGACGGAGGACAAGACAAAGTTTGTGGCATAACATCTCAAAGAGGTAGCACAAATATAGTATAATCACTTGAAGAAGGAAAAGGGAGTCAATAATATGGTTCTATGGGATGCGTTCAAGGTGGCCTTTCTTAATCAATTTTTCCTCTTGATCTTAGGGAAGTCAAATTGGTGGAATTTATGAATTTGAGATAAGAGTCTATAAGTGTGAGGGAGTATGCCCTCAAGTTCATCCAACTTTTAAATTTGCTCCTCACTTGGTTGTCAATCTAAGGTCGTGAATGAATAAGTTCGTGATGGGTATGTCCAACTTAGTGAGTGAAAAATGCTTGTCCGCCATGTTGATTAGTGACATTGACTTGTCACATTTGATGACCTATGCCGAACAAATAGAAGAAGAGAAATTGAGGAAGAGAAGGGGTCAATGAGGCCAAAAAGCCCGTTCTGCAAGAGTGGTCGATTTCATCAAGGCCAAAGGTCTAATCATGCATTAAATAAGAGGGGTGCAAATTATTTTCCAAGGGACCAAGTTGTTGGTGGTGTGGGTTCTATTGATGTGTGTTCGAGGTATGGTAAGGGTCATGGCAGCTTATGCTTGAGGAATACCAGTGTTTGTTATGGTGTGGAAAAATGGGGCATAGGGTAATAGATTGACTTCAAAATCGCAACAAGGGTAAGGAGGTTCATCCACAAGGTACTAATGTTGTTTCTTTGGGGAGAGGTAGCCAACAAATGGTTCCCCAGGGCACAATTGGTTTTATGCTTTGTATGGGAGGCATGGGGATGATGAGGTCCCCTATGTTGTTATTAATATGTTAAAAATCTTTGACTTTGATTTGTATGCATTGATTGATCTGGGTGCCACTCTTTCTTTTGTTAGCCCCTTTGATGCCAAAAAGTTCCATGTTGAGCCCAAATTGTTGTGTGAGTCATATGAGGTGTCTACTTTTAGTGATGAATCTATTATTGCTAGAAAGGTTTATAGAGATTGTCCCATTTGCATTTTGCATAGAGTATTGCATTGTGATCTTGTTGAATTGTACACAGTTGATTTTGATGTCATTCTTTGGATGGATTAGTTGCATGCATACTATGCTTTTATTGATTGTAGAACCCATAGAGTCAAATTCCAAATCCCAAATAAACTCATCCTTGAGTGGGAGAGTCATAATGTGGTTGTCAAGGGTAGGTTCATCTCTTGCATTAAGGCCCGTAAGTTGATCTCTAAGGGATGTCTTTACCATATTGTGAAGGTTTGGGATTGGAGTCCAAAGTCCTTACCATAGATTCGATTCCCATTATAAATGAGTTCCTTGATATCTTTCCAAATGACCTTCCTGGTGTCCCTCCCAAAAGGGAAATAGATTTTGGCACAGATCTCCTTCTCGATACTCAACCCATCTCTATTCCACCTTTCTATATGGCCTCAATGGAGTTGAAGGAGTTGAAAGAATAATTGAGGGACTTGTTAGAGAAGGGATTTAATAGGCCTAGCCAATCACCTTGGGGTGCACCAGTGTTGTTTTTAAAAAGGAAGGATGGATCCCTTAGAATGTGTATTGACTACCGACAACTTAATAGGGTCACCACCAAGTATAGGTATCCTCTTCCGAGGATTGATGATTTATTTGACCAATTGCAAGGTGCTAGCCATTACTCTAAGATTGATTTTCAGTTCGAGTTTCACCAAGTGAAGGTGAGGGAGTGTGATATTCCCAAGATGGCCTTTTGGACTAGGTATGGGCATTATAAGTTTGTTGTGATGTCATTTTGGTTGACCAATGCACCGGCCATCTTAATGGATTATGAATAGGGTCTTCAAACCCTGTCTTAATTCATTTGTTGTGGTATTCATTTATGATATTTTTATATCTTTTCTCATGGTAAGGATGAGCATAAGGCTCATTTGAAGATTGTGTTGCAAAGATTGATGGAAGAGAAGTTATATGACAAATATGAAAAGTATAAATTTTAGTTGAAGGAGGTTGCTTTCCTAGGGCATGTGGTGTTGGGGTATGGTACTAAGGTGGACCCTGAAAAGGTGGATGTGATCAGAAATTGGCCTATATCATTGACCCTGTCAAACATTAGGAGTTTCTTGGGCTTAGCTAGGTATTATTAGCGATTCGTGAATAGATTCTCTTCTATTTCTTCCCCTATAACAAAATTGACTCAAAGTTAGGCCAAGTTTGTGTAGACCAATTAGAGTGAGAGGATCTTGCAAACATTGAAAGATAAGCTTGTGTCCGCTCCTATATTATTACTAGCGGATGTGCTAGAGGGATTTATTGTGTATCGTGATGCTTCTAGAGTTGGGTTGGGTTGTGTTCTAATGCAAAATGGTAAGGTCATAGCCTGTGCTTCTAGGCAACTCAAGGTGCATGGAAAGAACTACCTTACCTATAATCTTGAACTAGTCACCATGGTATTTGGATTAAATATTTTGCGTCAATACTTGTATGGGGTGCATGTTGATGTGTTCACAAATCATAAGAGTCTCCAATATGTCTTCAATCAAAAAGATCTTAACTTGAGACAAAGGAGATGGTTAGAACTTCTTAAGGACTACGATATGAGTGTTCATTATCATATGGGTAAGGCTAATGTGGTGGTGGATGCATTAAGTAGGGTGTCTACGTGTAGCTTAGCTCATGTTAATGGTAGTGATAGGGAAGTGGTTAGGAAGGTCCATCGTTTGGATAGATTGGGAGTTAGATTGGGGGAAATAGATAATGTTGTTGTTATTGTTGTTAATGGTTCTAAATTTTCATTGGTTAAGGAGGTGAAAGTTTATCAACATCTTGATCCTTGCTTATTGGAATTGAAGGCCTTGGTTGGTGATGGGAAAGTGGAGGTTTTCTCCCAAGGGGGATATGGTGCACTTAGATACCAAAACAAGTTATGTGTGCCTTGTGTTGATGTCTTGAGAGAGAGAATTCTTGATGAGGCTCACAATTCTTCCTATTCTACTCACCCCAGTTGTACTAAAATGTATAGGGATTTGAGAGAAGTCTATTAGTGGTGAGGCATGAAGAAAGATATTGCAAAATTTTTGTCAGGTTGCCATAGTTGTCAACAAGTCAAAGCTAAACATCAAAGGCCGGGTGGCCTAACCTAAGACATAGAGGTACCTACTTGGAAGTGGGAAGAGACTAATATGGACTTTGTAATTGGGTTTCCCAATACTAAGAAGTGTTTTGATTCCATTTGGGTTGTGGTTAATAGGATCACGAAATTGGATCACTTTCTACCGGTCAAGACCACATATGGGGCTGAAGAGTATGTTAGATTGTACATCTATGACTCGGTGAGATTGCATTGGGTTCCTCCATCATATCGGATTGTGGAGCTCAATTTACTTCACATTTTAGAGGTCTTTCCAAAGGGTTATTAGTACAAAGGTAAAGCTTAGTATGACCTTCCACCGCAAATGGATGGCCAAGCTGAAAGGACCATCCAAACCCTTGAGTACATGCTTAGGGGTTGTGTATTGGAGCTTAAGAGAAGTTGGGATGATAATATTACACTGATTGAGTTCGCCTACAATAATAGCTATCATTCTAGCATCGGTATGACTCTTTTTGGGGCTCTTTATAGTAGACATTATAGATAATCAGTTGGGTGGTTTGAAATTTGTGCGGTGGCTATGTTAGGATTAGATCTGGTTATGGAGGCTATTTAGAAGGTTAGAATGATTAGGAAAAGGTTGAAGACAATCCAAAGTTGCCAAAAGTCCTATGCCTATACGAGGAGGAGGGATCTTGAATTCAAAGTGGATAATTGGGTTTATATGAAGGTGTCGCCCATGAAGGCTGTGATTCACTATGGTAAGAAGGGCAAGCTAAGCCCAAGATATGTGGGCCCTTATAGGGTAATGAGGAAAACTGGTAAGCTAGCTTACAAATCGGATTTGCCTAGAGAAATAGAATTGATTCATCCGGTATTTCACGTGTCTATCTTGGGGAAGTGTGTGGATGATCTTGATGCTATTGTGCCCCTTGATTTTGCGGGTGTTGTAGAAGACAAATTGACTTATGAAGAGGGTCCGGTTCAAATTTTGGATAGGCAAGTGAAGAGATTGATGAACAAGGATGTGGCTTGCATTAAAATCGTTTGGAGGAATCAACAAGTTTAAAGTGCTACATGGGAGGCCAAAGCGGGCATGTAAAAGCAATATCCTTACCTTTTCAACTACACTCAACCCTAAGATATCACTCTAAGTCCCCTATGTGATTTCAAGTCTAAGTTCGGCCAATGAAATACATTCATGCTTAAATTCACAAGCTTATGATGATTTTGCACTAATGATGAAATTTTTGAAATGATGTTTAAGTGCATTATTGCATTCTTATATGGGCTAAAATTGTCATTTTTGTGTATATATATTTTTTTGACATTCGTGGACAAATGTTCCCAAGGGGAAGATATTAAAATGACTCCAAAAATTGCATGGAAATATGCCTCGAAAGTGCTCAGAATCGTAATTTTTATATATCGCAAAAATTGTGCATGATATCAAAAATTTGATTTCATATTCCTTTTTAGGGGGTCAAATTGAGTTGAAAATAGGTCTAACGCAAATTTAAGATCAACCATATCAAAATTTATTAATCATAAAATGCGATTTCCAGAGAGCTTTTCCCGCCCCCTGCGCGACATGCCAAGGGCGCGCCTTTGTGTATTTCTTTGTCCAATTTTGACTTTGGTCAAAGTCTTTTAAGTCTTGGGCCTATGTTCCCAAGTGTGAAAATACTTGTACTTAGCCATTTTCACCCTCATATCATTATGAACATTTTTCAATACTCATTTAAGCACTTAGCCAAATATTTTACTCCTAAACTCAAGTCTCAAAACTCATCCGCATCTAAGGATTTCCTCTCAAGCTTCAAGCCTGCATCTCCAATCTTAATCAAGTTCATCTCCAAAGCTAAGGTATGCGGGTTTCTTTCACTGGTTCCTTTCACCAATGATACCTAAGCTTCATTTTACTCTAATTTGCATGATTTAAAGTTGAGTTACTCATGAATCTTATTTATTATGAAATTCACTGCATACTATGTTGGGGTTTATGAAATTGTGACTATTTTACTATATTTTAGGCTATGAATCTAAGATCTAGTGTAAGATTTGATGAGGAATTTTGACGTATATTGCTTGAGGGTGTTACCAAGGATTTATTGATGGTTTTACATAGCATTTCTAGCATGATAATACTCATGAATTGCATGGTTTTACACTAGCACTACACACCCTCTAAGTGTTTGATAAATGTCCGATTATGTTTTCTTGAAAAATTGAAGGTCCAATGCATGTCTTATGAGTTGACTGACTACATGATGATGAAATAGTGACAGAATAATGATGAAAGGATCATGAAAAGGAATGTATGTATATGACGATAAAAGGAGTGTATATATGATATTATCTCTATTGTGTTGGGGATGACCAAGCCTAGCTCGATTGGGTTGTAGGTCCACATAACCTTGTTGAGGGGTTGGTACCTCGATTGCCTATTTTAGGGGTTGGTAGGACTGGGTAACCTTGATGGGGGTTGGTATCCATCAACCTTGTTGGGGGGTTAGTACTCTACCAACCTTGTTAGGAGATTTATACTCCATTAACCTCATAAAGAGGTTTGTACCTCATGCGCCTCTCCAAGGAGGTGGTAGGCCATGGATTGCACTAAGAATGGTCACTCCTTGCACATTTATTATGTTTTATGTAAGTATGATTTTACTTCAAGCATCATTCATACATGCCATCTTGCTATTATGCGATCTATTGAGTATATGTTAGATTTTGCCTATGATGTCCATCTATTGTTGCATTTTATCCTACATACTTAGTACATTCAAACATCTTAATGCATACTCTATACCAATATGATGTCACCATGTAGGAACCGGAGCAGTGCTTGATCATCATCCCCCTCCATGTGGCTGGTACGATTGTCTCTCAAGCTTGTGGTGAGTCCTCCATTCCAGGGATATTGCTTATAGTCTCTTGCTATGTACTAAGACTATCTTCCTTTTGTTTATGTATTGACTATGAGGGTGAGTCCGGTTGCTTGTCGTGGCCCCCTCTCTTATCTATATAGTGGAGGTGTTGTTGGACATGTTATGTATCCATGTTATGAGCCTTGACTCTATTAATCTTAATATCTAATATATGAAAGTATTCCCTTATCCCCGGTTGTCCCAATTTATTTTCTCATAATGCTTGTTCTATTGCTTCCGCAACCAAGGATGTGTAATGATGTTCTAAGAGGCTTACTTGGGGTCCCTTTAGGTTCCCCTTACTTCATGTCACATCAAGGCCCTAGGCTTGGATCGTGACACAAACATTTATGCAATATGCATACAAGACAATTTCTATAGACTTTTATAGCAATAATAGATGCACCAATAGGAGTGGATATCTCAGAAGACTCGCCCAACAATTTGGACTCAACATGAAACTTTTTGGCAACAAAATGAGTAACAAAAGAAAGAGTGGCACCTAGGTCTATTAATGCATACACATCAAAATCAAAGACTTTTAGCATATTGGTGATGACATCGGGCACCACATCAACCCCTTGTCTCCCTTGGTGAGCATAGAACTGATTGTGTCTTCAGGCACCACCTTGTTGACCTCCTCTTCCCAAAGGAACCATATTAGGACACTAGTATTGTGGACGGACATCTTTACCCTTGTTGCGATTATGTGGACAATCCATTGCCTTATGCCCCACTTCCCCACAACTATATCAAGCACTAGCATACCTCAAGCATGGGCCACTATGACCCTTTCCACATTTTGGACACATAGCATTGGGCACCATACCACCATCACCTTGGGCCCTTGGGTAGTCATTGGCAAACCGTCCATTAGGAGCATGAGAAGACATTTGGACTTAAAGAAATCGGACACCCTTAGGACATTGAAACCTCCCACCAAAATGGGCTCTCTTGGAATCATTAGCCCTCCTCTTTCTCAACTTCTCCCCTTCCAAATGTTTGGTGTAAGTCATTAGGCTGGATAAATCCATGTCACTAATCAACATACTGGCCCGACACTTCTCATTCACCAAATCATATACACCCATCATGAACATGTTCATCCTAGACCTCGGGTCGGCAACTAACTATGGAGCATATTTGAAGAGTTTGTTGAACTTGAGGGCATACTCCCTCACCCTCATCGATCCTTGCTTCAAATTCATGAACTCTATTATTTTTGCCTCCCTAAGATCAAGAGGGAAGAACCGGTTAAGGAAAGCCGCCTTAAACTCCTATTGAATCATTTTGTTGTTCTCCTTCTTCTCCTTCCATTGAGTATACCATATTTAGGTCACCCGCTTGAGTTGGTAAGCTGCCAACTCTGCCTTCTCTTTTGGTCTAACACCCTTGATAGCCACTACCTTGTAGACTTAAATATCATTAAAAACTGGCACTAGAAATATACAGTGGTGCGTCACGCAAATAGCACATTTTAGATTCTAGAATTTGCAACTTTGAAATTTAAAATTATGAATCATTCACTCTATAATGGGGTTAGACATTTTACCCCTCAAATTTGACCCCTTGAACAAGAATATGAAGTCAGATTTTCAATATCTCACATGAATTTTGAGATATATGGAAATTATAATTCAGTGCACTTTCGAGGCATATTTTTGGGTAATTTTTAGGGTCGTTACACCAACAAACGCGACCTCCAAATCTCAAAACACTATCAGGATAAAGCACCATTTCCTTAGCCTCTCCTCTGGTCACTTTGTTTTTGATGAGACATAACTTCTCATCCTTAAAGTGGCGCTCTCGAATCTGGTCCATCAAGGAAGAATGAGCTTCAATAAAAGCAAGTACATCACCCTCGTCCGAAAGCTATAATTTGATTAGACTATTAGCTAGATTATGAACATCCCTGGCCAAAGGCCACTCCTTAACTCGAATGGTGGCTAGACTCCCCATACTAGAAGTCTTTCTATTAAAGGCATCCACCACCACATTAGCCTTCCTAAGATGATGTAAAATGGTCAAGTCATAGCCCTTTAGCAAGTTAATCCACCTACGCTCTATCAAATTTAGATATTTTTGACTAAATATATATTATGGACTCCTATGATCAATGAAGACGTCACAAATTACACTATATAAGTAATGACGCCACAACTTACGCACAAAAACCATAGCCACTACCTCTAAGTCAAGGACAAGATAGTTCTTCTAATGAACTTTCAATTGTCTAGAAGAATAGGCAATAACATTCCCCTTTTGCATCAACACACCACCTAGACCAACTTCTGAAGCATCATAATACACCATAAAGTCTACACCTACCTCAGGTAGTGTCAAAATAGGAGCTAAAGTCAACAAAGTCTTGATATTTTGGTAGCTCACCTCACACTCATGAGACCAATGGAAGACTATATTCTTCTGAGTTAACCTTGTCAATTGGGTGACAATGGAAGAAAAATCCTGAATATACCAATGATAATACCCAACTAACCCCATAAAACTGCCAATCTCGGTAGCTAAAGTAGGTCGTGTAAACCTTTATCTGCCTCCACCTTAGCTAGATCCACTATAATAGCAACTTTAGATACAACCTGCCCTAAGAATACTACTGAAACAATCCAACACTCACACTTGGAGAATTTTGCATCTAACTTTTCCTCCCTCAACCTCTGTAGCACTATTCTCAAGTGATAATCATGATCAACCTCAGTCTAGGAATACACCAAGATTTCATCAATGGATACTATTACAAAGGAATCCAAGATGGACGAAACACCCTATTCATTAACTTTGTGAACCTTGTAGGGGAGTTAGTAAACCCAAAGGACATCACCGAAAATTCATAGTGGTCGTAATAGGTTCGAAAAGATATTTTAGAAATATCTAATTCTCTAATCCTCAATTGATGATAACAAGATCTCAAGTCAATCTTAGAGAACAAAGTCACTCCTTGAAGCTAATCAAACAAGTTATCAATACGAGGAAGAGGGTACTTGTTCTTGAAAGTCACCTTGTTCAACTGCCTGTAATCAATACACATCCTCATAGACCCATCTTTCTTTTTCATTAACAAGACTAGGGCACCCCAAGGTGACACACTAGGACGAATAAATCCCTTGCTCAATAAGTCTTGGAGTTGCTTCTTCAATTCTTTCAACTCAGCTAGAGTTATTCTATATGGAGGGATGGAGATAGGGTTAGTGCCTGACTTTAGATCAATAGGAAAGTCAATATCCTTAGCAGGAGGAGCACTTGGAAGGTTAGTAGGGAACACATTGACAAACTCCTAAACCACAAGAATGGATTCCATAGAAGATAGTTCAATACTAGTTTCTCGAACGAAAGCCAAGCAAGGCAAATACCCCCTATCAATCAATTTCTACGCATGGATGTAGGAGATGACTTTGCTAGGATAAGAACCATATTGCCCTTCCACTTAATCTTTGGAACATTGGCTATCACTAAGGTCATAGATTTGGCATAGCAATCAAGAATAACATCATAAGAAGAAATCCAATCCATCCCCAAGATAATATCAAAGTCTACCATCTCCAAAATAACATATCTACCTGAGTATCATACCTAGCCAAAGAAACAATACAAGATCAATACATTCAATCCACCACAAAAGGCTCACCTACTAGTGTAGAAACATTGCACAGGCACTGACATTCGATCCCAAAATAAATTAAACCTAGACAAAAAGATATATACATATAAGAGTATGTAGATCAAGGATCAAGTAACACAAATACAGGTCGATGACAGACTAGAATTATACCTATAATAACTGTATCTGAAGCCTCAGCCTTGGGTCTCCCAATAAAATCATAACGCTGAGCTCCTCTACCATCTCTAGTAGTTTAACCTCTGCCCCGACCCCTAGTCGGTGGAGCCAAATCTCTAACTAGAGTTGCCAAATAAGTATAATGAGGTCTCAAATAAATCTAAAAGGGACAATGTCGAATCAAGTAGCCTACATCCCTACACCCAAAGCAAGACTGCAGTATAGAAGACTATTGTCCACCAAATAAACTACTATGGCTACCATAGCTGGAATTATGGAATCTTGAGATATCTGTCCACCCTCAACTATTGTAATAGATGCATACTGAGGATCATGATGCCTGAAAGGTCCACAACTCCTTTGCGAACCTCTACCTCCCGATGAAGTACTATAAAACTGACCCATAGTACGAGCCCTCTTAGGGTCCCCAAACTTTTCTTGAACTAGCAACTCTGCCACCTTGGCGGTGCTTATAATAGACTGAAAGGAAGCCCCGTAACGAGTGACTCTGAATACATCGGATCTAATGGAGGAATTTAAACCCCTCAAGAACCTGCAAACTCTTTCCACATCATCTGGAATCATAGCTAAGGGATGTCAAGATAATTGACAAAAATTAGCCTCATACTCAGTAATAGTCATACCACCCTACCTCAATTTCTCAAACATCAATCAACTCTCCTCACGTACACTCCAAGGAATGAATGATCCTGAAAAACACTAGAGAACACCCTCTAATCCTCTAGAGGGGATTCAACTGGTCTTGACTGCATATATATCCTCCACCACTCCCCAGTTAGTCCACAAAGATGGAGTGGAACAAAAGGGACACCACGTTGCTCAACCAAACCCACTACCTCCAGTATCTCATGGCACAAGGTTAGAAACTTATGAGCATTCTCACTCCTACCACCCTGAAATATAGGTGGTTTCATTTTCTGAAATCTCTCATAACTAAACTAATCATTAGCTGCTAGAACCACCTTTAAAGTGGTTTATTCCCCAATAGTTGGTGCAGGCTCCAATGGGGGCTAACCCACCTGATCATAATTAGGCCCTAAAACTGTCATGAAGCCTGCTCTCCTACTCTCATTTGTGAAACTCCCTGCGTGCCTGTTGCACCAACCCCCTAAGTGAGGTTCTCAAGTATACCCATCATCCTCAAAAGGGTATCTAAAGCAAAGGTGTAACTATAGGATCCCTAGCCCTCACTAACCTCTATATGTGGCTCTGTAGAAACCCCTCTAGCCAGTCCTCTAACTGGTGGCACTCCTCGGGCATATCCTCTCACTGATGCCACTTCACAAGCATGAACTCTAGCTCGGCAAATTCCCCTACCACCAGTAATAATAGCTCTGGTCCTTGCCATCCGTCCAAAGAACATGGGCACAACTTAGTACTAACGAAGATAACCATGCTCGATGAGAGAGAATAAATAAAAAGAAATTTTTTAACAGTCTTCATAACCTCTCAAAGATAAATACAGACGTCTCCATACCAAACCTTAAAACCTTATTTAGACTTGGCTCGTACATATATGAGACCTATGAACCTGGGATTCGATGCCAACTATCATGACCCAAAATATGGATGTGATGGCACTTGCTCAATTTCACCAGAACAAGTCAGCCTTAATACAAAGAAACAAAATAGAAATAACGTACAAAAGTAACAAAATATAGTAGATAACTAAATCTAAAAAGTTTAACAACTCAAATACCACCCAAGAATTGGTTGTCATGTGTACAAGCCACTACTACTATAGAAAATCAAAGAAGTACAAGTCTAAAATGTCTTTCTTCTCAAATAAAATAAAGCATGAAAGAAATAGACAAGAGAGTCAGCTAAATCACAACAACTACCTCTCTAAATCCCATAGAAAGCCTCGAATGATCAAGGAAAATACTACTCACTATCCAAGCTCAGAATCTACACAAGTGTAGAAGTAAGGGGCAAGTACCAAAAGCAACACGGTACCCAGTAAGTCAACTAACAAAATGGATTAAGTCCAATAGAATACACAAACTAGTTTTATCACATGTGACTACAACCTGCACATAAAACCTAGCCCAGCAACACATAATACACAATAAAGATTATTTTCATAATATCACAAGTCAAAATCACCACCCTAAACTCACAAGTAATAACACAATCAATCACAGGAATAACATCATGCCATATAAAAATATGTAAGGATGAGATGCAATACTTATGCAATAATTACCGGCACTATCTCACTCAAATTAATGTCCAGAACTAATGCAAGTATATTTGACATAGATTGAATGGAGTCCATAAACAAATCCACTCATAATCACCAAAATCGCAACAATATATCTCAAATATAGAATCCTCATCACTTAGCCACATTTTCAATTCAAGTGTCACAACATCACACCAACTCACATTTACATTTAATCATCTCATTTTTATAATATCAAAATATTTCATGAATCACATATAGAAGAAAGGATAGTTGAGAATTCTACAAGAATTACAAAGTTTTGTAAGTCCACTTGCCTTAATCAAATTCTAATTAATTAAACACTTGAGCCTTCCCCTTTTCAATATAATCCATAGCACCATGATCTAGTCAAATAATAATCACAATAAGATTTTGGAACTAACAACACCTAAACTATATGTCTACATTAGATCCAAAACTCATCTAAACCTATAATTAAGTTCTGAAGTTCAAGCCTATGGTTCAGTTTCAATTCCTTGTATGCTACTACAAAATATGTGTGGATATCTATGTACATTCAAGGACGAATAAATGAAGAACCAACAACATTGTCCAGAATGTGAAGATTCTAGGAAGCATCTCATATATAAATAGTCATTAACTATATGTAAAACTGAAATTTAGGAATTTGGTTTGTAACATTCTGGAAGCTCAAATTGAAAATCCTTTCAGTAAACCCCACTAGCATGATCCATACATATCCATCCTAGAAGCCTTTATGGATTAACATTAGCATTTATAACCATAGTCAATCATTATTGTCTTATGACAACAAAAATATATATATGTTTATCCCGTGCTAATTCAAGAATTTAAAAGGTGTCTTTGTCCCCCAATTTAGCACGAAGCCCAAGGTTCTTTCTTGTCCCAATTCTAATTTCTCCATTCACTAAATAATTACAAAGTAATAAGAGATAATATACATATTCTATCCATATGTACCAATCAAGAACTTTTGGTTAACAATTACCTAGCAGTGCACTGGTCGTTGTCACAGATGTACAGGTACGATTCTCTCTTCCCTTTTATTTTCTTTTCAGAAAATATTAAATCCCACTAACCTAATTTAACACATGGTCAAGTGATATAGGCTCTTAAACAAATTATCATTTAATGCACTACTTATCTTAATTATTCAAACTTACCCCTGAATTATATAGTTTTAGTTATCGAATACTCCAAAATACCCACTATAATTTTACAAGATAAATCTTTTAGGAAATCAAGAGGATTAATTCTCAAAATGACTTAATGGGCATTAGAAGATGGTATATGTTTGGAATGTTAATGATTGATTGTTGGCGATCAAGCTATCACTAGAGGGCTAACTTTGAATGTCGTTAGTACTTATTCTCTACTTCAAGTTTAGATAAATAGGTCAGGATGTATTTTTCGAAGGAAATAGATGTAGTTTTTGGAGGTATACTAATCACCAGGAATGTATTCGTTGATGAAGATTTCTATGGCCACATTGGTAGTAGTTTTTATGATATGCATGGTTGTAGTGATTTCAGGGTTTGAAATGGTGGTGGAACCTTACTCTTAGATTTTGCTAAAGATTAGAATTGGTGGTACTTTATTTATGATTTTCAAAGAAGGATAATCATTTGATTACCTTTCGCAGTGTGATGGCTAAAACTCATATAGATTACTTGCTTATGCGGAAAGATGATACAGGCCTATGTAAGGACTACAAAGTTATTATCAGTGAGAATCTCACTGCTCAATATAATCTTTTGGGGATGAACTTAGAGATTAAGTGAGAGAGACGGAATAAAAAGTTATATATGTAGCATAGGATTAATTATAGGGATTGACACCTTTCCTTTCTCATGTGATTGGGGAGAAGTTGATGGTAATAGGAGCTTGGAAGAGTACTGGGAATGCAGAAAGCATGTGGTATAAGATAACTAGTTATATTAGGAAAACAGCTAGAGAGATGCTAGGGGTGTCCAACAGTAACTTTGGTAGATGCTGAAGGGATTAGTGGCGAAGTAAAGAAGTTCAAAGCAAAGTGAAAGCTAAGAAGGTTTTTATGTAAAATAGATGGACTACATAGACGAGGGTGGGAAGCAAACAAATCAAGAAATATATAAAGATATAAATACAAAGGCTAAGTTAGCAGTTACAACAACTGAGACGATAAGTTTTAAAATGTTGTATATTAAACCAAGAGAGAAAGGCAAAGATAAGAAGTTGAACAAGCTCATAAAGGTAAAGAAGAGGTAAGCTCGAGAGTTGGATCAAGTGAAATATATCAAAGATGAAGAAGGAAAGGTGTTAGTGGGGGAGACTCTCACTAAGCAAATATGACAAATATATTTTCACAAACTTTTGAATTAAGAAGGGGATATAGACATTGTACTGGGTAATTTGGAGCAATTTAAGAGACATTAAGACTTTGGGTATTGTAGGCGTATTAAGGTTGAGGATGTGAAACTTCTTATTAGTAGGATGTGTAAGGGAAAAATGCCATGACCAGGTGAGATCTCAGAGGAGTTTTATAAGAGCATAGATCAAGTAGATTTGGAGTGGTTGACTATCTTGCTCAATGCCAATTTTATGATAGCTAAGATGCTCGAAGAATAAGGTGAAGTGCAATGGTTTCATTGTACCAAAATAAGGTGATTATATAATTACATTAACTGCAGGGGTATTAAGTTGTTAAGAAACACATTGAAAGTTAGGGAGAGAGTGGTAAAGATGAAGGGAGAAGGTGTGTGTAATAACCCCCAATTTAGGAGCCTAAGAGTGTAGAAAAAGTTGGGCAAAAAATGACTTGGGTTTAGGTTACAAGGATCATGTATTCCCTGTAGGTGGAGTTATAGCCAATAGGTTTATCCTTAAATAAGAACTTTAGGAAAGAAAAAAAATTTCCAAGTGTGGGGTAACCCATGTACCTAATGATGGCTTTAAGAAGAGTGATAGGGTCATGGATAGGAGTATCAAACATGAAGGAAATTTGGAGTTTGCTAAAAAATGACCTACTATTAATAGGACGGCCTCTAGACCTTTATACAACCCATAGGTACCCTTCATAGATGAATCTTAGAAAGTAAGAAAATTGGCTAAGTATGAAAGGACTCTACGAATCCAACCACGATTCATAAGTTAATGTACAACCTGTAAAAGGTGGTTTCATGACTAAGGTTAGCAAAGTAGTTTCTGATGTCTGAAAATAGAAAGAACAGGACTAGGGTCCATGTTTCAAATCGCGACTCATAATCGGGCTTCCGTAGTTTCATTTCAACAGTTTTAATGAAGGATAGTTTTGTTATTTTTGCAAATTCTCTTCCTATACTATGTAATTTTTGGGATTTAAAAGGGCCTTACCTAGACCATAAAGCTCTAGAACCCTTAGTCATTCTCTCATTGTACCATTCTCAAACTTCCTAAGGCAAAAGACACTCCCTCTTCAAGAACAAGCTAAGGAGGGTAGGGTTTCAAGGGGTCTTCTCATCAAATAGAAAATTCCTTCTTCCCAAGCTTACCAAGGTATGTTAGTTTGATTTGTCTGTCTTCTTTTATCCAAAAAGTCCTTGATAAAGTCTTTTACCTTTTCTCCAAGTTTATACAAATTACTATGTATGCTAATGATGATTTCATGATATATTATGCTATTAAGTGATCTTAAGGTTGTCTTATGATGTTTCACCAAGCGATTTACATGTTTTCAAGACAATGTGATGACCTCAATGATATGGGTTTAGGTAGTGAAGTGTGGGATATTTTACTACATTTGAGTAAACATATTTTTTATAATTTTGCATGATTATGTGATTTATGATTGAGGCACGCCTTGGAGTCTAAAGGCTTCAAATTAAGCATGACCAAAACTAAATACTTGAAGTGTAAATTTAGTGTTGAGAGGGAGGACGAAAACTCTAAGGCGAGGCTTGTCACCCAACCTATCCCCCCAGAGGGATAAGTTTAAGTATCTAAGGTCTATCATTTGGAGTAGTGGCAATATTGATGATGATGTCACACATCATATTGGGGTAGCTTGGACTAAATAGATACTGGCCTCTAGAGTATTGTTTGATAAAAAGATACCACCCAAACTTAAAGGTCAGTTCTACAGAGTGGTGGTTTAGACCAGCATTGTTGTATAGGGTATAGTGTTGGCCAATTAAAAATATACCACCCAAGAAGATGCATGTCGTAGATATGAGGATGTTGAGATGGATGTGCAGTCACACCAGGAATGACAAGGTTAGGAATGAGGCAATTCGAGAGAAACTGGAGGTGGCCCCAGTGGGTGAAAAGCTGAGGAAAGTGAGACAGCGATGGTTCAGACATATGCAGAGAAGGAGTATCGATGCTCCTGTTAAGAGGTTCGAGAGGTTAGTGGTGGGAGCTACTTGGAGGGGTAGAGGTAGACCGAATAAGTACTAGGGGGAGGTGATCAGAAAGGACATGACGGTACTCAACCTTACTGAGGACATGACCTTAGAAAGGAGTGGATGTCGCGAATTAGAGTAGCAGACTAAGTTCTTCTTCGTCTTCTTCTTCTGCTTCTGCTTCTTCTTCCTCTTTTCTTCTTATTCTTCGTCTTCTTCTTCTGCTTCTGCTTCTTCTTCCTCTTTTCTTCTTATTCTTCGTCTTCTTATCCTTCATCTTCTTCTTATTACTAGTAGTATTTGTAATATCTTTACTATTATTATTCCTTTTGTCTCTTCATTGCTTGTCTGATATGTGTTAGTTTCTCATATTTACATACTGTCATGTGCTATTCATTGTTAGTCGCACTTGTTGTCCCCTTTCCTTCACTTATATTTCTTTTTGTCATATCTAGTTATTTCTTCTCATGGGTTTTGAGCTGAGGGTTTTAGGAAACAGCCTCTCTACTTCAATGAGGTAGCGATAAGGTCTGCATACAATCTACCCTCCCCAGACCCCACTTGTGGGATTTCACTGGGTATGTTATTGTTGTTGTTATGTGATTTATGATTGTTCCAAATTTAAAAACCTAGCCTACCTAGTTTCAAGTAAAGCTTTGCATGATTTATAATGATGATTAGGGCATTAAAGCTAAGTTCTAAAGTTATAATTTGTCAAAGATATAAACATGTTAATAATTTCATTAAAAAATGTTTAAGAATGTCCCCATGTTGAAATGACAATTCTCACTTGGTGGTTCCTACGTTCGAGCTACTATAATGATTTGATACTTAAGATCCTAAGTGTCATAAATTTAACTAAGCATATTAAAATGACCCCGAAAAGTACCAAAGACTATGCTTCGGAATGCCCAGAATTGTGATTTACTTATATCTAAAAATTCAATCATTTTTTCAAAAATCTGACTTCATATTTGTGATTAAGGGGTCAAAATTAGGTAAAAAAGGGTCTAGCCTCGATATAAGAGCGTAAGAATAACAATTTTAAATTTTTTAAGGGACAATTTCTAGTGTGTTGTTTGCGATGCTTTCGTGATGCGCCTTGGGTAAGATTTAGTACAAATCTCTCTCCGCGTCCTCTCCATGATGCGGAGATGTGTTTTTTCACCTTGCAATTTTTCTTGTGCGGCCAAAAATATTCTATGTGTTGGGCCTAAGTTTCCTAAACGTGGTCTTTATCAATACTTAATCAAATTTCACCCTTATATCATCCTAAACATTTTTCAATACTCCCCAAAAATACTTAGCCACACTTTCACTCCAAATTCCTAGACACAAAACTCTCATCTGATTTTAATGATTCTCTTCAAGCTTCAAGTCTCCATTGTAAACCTTCACCAAGAACTTCTTTAAAGCTAAAGTATGCGGTGTTGAACCATTGGGTCGTTTCACCCATGGTACCTAAGCCTCCTTTTACTAGTATTGCATGATTAAAAGTTGATTTTACATGTGGGTCTTGTATAATGAGAAATTTACTACACAGTGATTTTAGTTCATGAAAGTATGGTTGTGTTAGTATGTTTTGAGCTCTAGATCTTGGATCAAATGTTGGATTTGATGAGGTTTTTTGATGTGAATATCTTGGGGGTGTTGCAAGGTGTTGATTGATAGTTCTATGATAGATTTTCTTATATGATTTCATCTCTAAATTGCATGGTCTTTTACCTTCATTTCACACCCTCAAAGTGTTTGGTAAAATGTCTAGATGTGGTTTCTTGAGGAATTAAAGGTCCAAAGCATGAGATATGATATGAATGATGCTATGAGGATGAGATGATCTTATCTATATGATTATTCCTACATGAAACATTGCACTAGAACCTATGATGAATTCTATATGAAGTATTGCAGTAGACCATGCCCAATTCGGGGGTAGAAAAGCCCAGGTAACCATTTAAAGGGTTTATACTTCACCTCCTAGGATGATCGGGGTATGACCATTATCAATCGAGTTGAGGGTTTGTGCTCAACAACCTTGTTAGGGGTTTATACTTCACCACCTAGGATAATAGGGTGTGGCCATCATCAACCACGTGATCGGTTTATACTTCGCTATCTAGGATGATGGAGTATGACCATCATCAAACATGTGAGGTGTTTATACCATATCACCTAAGAAGATGGGGTGTGACCATCATCAACCAACCAAGCTTGGAAAGCTAGCTTGGTCTATTCTTCACTTATGATATCTTATATTAGCATGAGTTACTAAAGTATGTTTTACTTATGCATTGATCATACATATCATATTGCTATATCATATCTATTACCTATTGTTATGCATGTTGATTATGAAGATTATTTCTTGTTGCATTGCTTCCCACATGCTTAGTATATTTAAATATACCAACGCATACTTTTACCTATAGGTTATCACCATGTATGAACTGGGTCCTGAGTCAATCCTCCTTCACGTTGTTAGACGGTGCTATTCCGAGATTGTTGGTGAGTGCTCCATTTTGGGGACCTTGGTTTATGTTTCTCCTTTTGATTTGTATTTTGACACTTTCTTATATTTTATTGACTATGAAGGTGAGCCTGATAGTTTTGTCTTGGCCCCTACTCTATCTATGCATTAGACATACTTAGTGGACATATTGTGTATTTATATACGAGCTTTAACTCTTGACTCTTGATTATGAGGTTTATGCAAACTTTCTCCTTAACCCATTGCTCCTATATGTCTTTTGTATGCTTCCGCGCGTCTAAGGATGTGTAATGACAAGTTAAGATGCTTGTTTGGGGTTCTTTCGGGTTTCTCATTCATCGTGTCATGTTTAGGCCTTAGGCTTGGGTCATGTCAAACTTGGTATCAGAGCACTAGGTTTATAGATCTTCGGAGTCCAACACACCGCGTCGACTAGAGTCTTATTCATGGTTGTGAAGTGTGCTATGACTATGAATAGGAGGCGATGAGATATTTTAGGAAATGTTTCCCTTCTTCATGTCCTAAGTCATGCTATAGAGTTGTGATAAGTATTTTCCCCATAATGATTGTTCCTTGCTATGCTAGATCATGCCAAATACTAGAGAAAGACGAGCCCAAACTCCCTAGGAGCAACCTACCAATGGTTAGCTCCAGGATGCCCTTACTATGCTTGCCTAAGTGGTAGCCAATCAAGTCTAACAACGGGCTTTATGCTACTACCCCAGGATCTAGCATAAAGGACTTCATTAGGATGAATCCTCAAATTTTCCATAGGTCAAAGGTGGATAAAGATCCATAAGAGTTTGTTGATAAGGTCCTCAAAATCTTGTCTATCATAGGTGTTTAGCCAAATTAAAAGGCGGAGTTAGCGGCGTACCAACTCATAGGAGTGGTTCAAATTTTGTTTGATCAATAGAAAGGTGAGAAGTTAATGGCTATGTGGTTCTTTGGGAGGGCTTCAAATTGGCCTTCCTTAATCAATTTTTCCCGCTTGAACTTAGGCAAGCAAAGTTGGTTGAGTTTCTAAACTTGAAACAAGGTGGTATGAGTGTGAGGGGGTATGCCCTTAAATTTAATCAGCTTTTAATGTATGCTCCTCACTTGATGGCCAATCCTAAGTCAAGGATGAATGAGTTCGTTATGGGAGTCTCTAATTTGGTAAGTGAAGAGTGCCAGCCCACCTTGCTAATTGGTGATATGGACTTGTCTCGGTTGATGACCTATGCCAAACAAATGGAATAAGAAAAGATGAGAAAGAGGAGGGTCCATGACGCCAAGAGAGCTCGTTTTGAGGGCAAGTTCCACAAGGGTATTAGACTTCCACAAGGATAAAAACTTCTTCATGCTACGAATAGGGAATTTGTCAATGAATTTTGTAGGCCTCAAGGTATTAGTGGCATGACTTCTATTGAGGTATGCCCTAGATCTGGAGGGAAATATAGAGGCCCATGTTTGAAGGTTCTAATGCATACTATGAATATGGGGAGCTTGGTCACAAGAAAGTAGATTGTCTAATAAACTATGGCAAGGTCCAGGGTGCTAATGCGGTCCTATTGGGTAGAGGTGGTCCTCAAGGTGGTGTCCCAAGGCACAACCGATTCTATACTCTATATGGGAGGCAAAGGGTTGGTGAAGTCCCCGATGTTGTTACTGGTATATTAAGAATCTTTGATCTTGATGTATATGCTTTGATTGATCCGGGTGCTATGCATTTCTTTATTACCCCCTTTGTTGCCAAAAAGTTTTATGTTGAGTCAGAGTTGTTGCATGATTCATATGAGGTGTATACTCCTATTGGTGCATCTATTGTTGCTAGAAGGGCGCATAGAAATTATCCAGTTTGCATCTTGCATAAAATCCTACCTTGTGATCTTGTTGAACTAGATATGGTTCATTTTGATGTTATTTTTAGGATGGATTGGTTGCATACCTACTATGCTTCTATTAATTGTAGAACCCATAGAGTCACGTTTTAATTTCCAAATGAACCCATCCTTGAATGGGAAAGTCATGATGTAGAAGTAAGGGGTAGGTTCATCTAATGCATTAAAGCTTATAGGTTCATTACCAAGGGTTGTTTATATCATCTTGTGAGAGTCAAATATGGAGTCCAAAGCCCCTTCCATAGAGTCAATTCCGATTGTAAGTGAGTTTCTTGATGTCTTTCCAAATAAACTTCCCAGTGTCCTACTCGAAAGGGAAATAGATTGTTTCATAGACCTCCTTCCCGACACTTATCCTATCTGCATTCCCCTTTACCGTATGGCCTCGATGGAATTGAAGGAGTTAAAAGATCAATGAAATAGTTGTTGGATAAGGTATTTATTAGACCTAGCCAATCACCTAGGGTACACTAGTGTTATTTGTAAAGAAGAAAGATGGGTCACTTAGAATGTGCATTGACTATCTGTAACTCAATAGGGTAACTATAAAGAATAGATATCCCCTTCTAAGTATAGATTACTTGGTTGACCAATTGCAAAGGATTAGCTTTTTCTCTAAGATTGATCTTATGTCCAGGTACCATTATGTGAGGGTGAGGTATTCCCAAATACGGCCTTTCGGACTAGATTTGGGAACTACGAATTTGTGGTGATGTCCTTTGGGTTAACTAATGCACAAACTATTTTCATGGACCTAATGATGAGGGTCTTGAAGCCCTACCTTAATTCCTTTGATGTAGTCTTCATTGATAATATTTTGATCTATTCTCATAGTAGGGAAGAGCATATGGGTCATTTGAGGGTTGTGCTACAAAAGATTAAGGGAGGAGAGATTGTATGCTAAATATGACAAGTGTGAATTTTAGTTGAAGGAGGTTGCATTCTTGGGTCATGTGGTGTCGGGGGATGTTATAAAAGTGGATCCTAAGAAAACCAATGTGATTAGGAATTAGCCTAGACCATTGACCCCATAGGACATTAGGAGTTTCTTGGGCCTTGCAGGCTACTATAGAAGGTTTGTGAATGGGTTCTCCTCCATTGCTTCTCCTATGATAAAATTGACTTAAAAGAAGGTGAAGTTTGTGTGGACCAATGAATGTGAGAAAAGTTTCCAAACATTGAAAGATAGACTTTCCGCTCCTATATTGTCACTACTGGATGGGCTTGAGGATTTTGTTATGCATCTAGAGTTGGGTTGGGTTGTGTACTAATACCAAATGGTAAGTTCATAGCCTATGCTTCTAGGAAACTCAAACTGCATAAAAAGAACTACCCCACCAATGATCTTGAGTTGGCTGCCGTGGTGTTTGCATTAAAGATTTGGCATCATTATTTGTATGGGGTGCATATTAATGTCTTCACCGACCATAAGAGCCTTCAATATGTTTTCACACAAAAAGATTTGAACTTGAGACAAAGAAGGTGGCTAGATATCCTTAAGGACTATGACATGAGTGTGCATTACCATCTTAGTAAGGCAAATATTATGATGGATTTTTTGAGTCAGGTGCCTATGGGTAGCCTAGCTCATGTAGATAGTGATAGGGAGATGGAGGTGCATAGATTGGCTAGATTTGGGGTGATATTAGAATATATGGGTGATTGTGTTGTTATTGTTGATGTTTCTAAATCTTCTTTGGTTGAGGAGGTGATAGCTAAACAACATCTAACTCCTCCTTGCTTGAGTTGAAGGCATTGGTGAAAGAAGGCAAGATAGAGGTTTTCCCCCAAGGGGGAGATGGGGCCCATAGTTACCAAGGTAGATTGTGCATGCTATATGTTAACGGCTTGAGGGAGAGAATTCTTGATGAAGCCCATAATTCTTCTTATTCTATCTATATTTGTTCCACAAAGATGTATAGAGGCTTGAGGGAGGTGTATTGGTGGGGAGGCATGAAGAGAGATATTGCTAAATTTATTTTTGATTGCCATAGTTGCCAAAAAGTCAAGGCCAAATATCAAAGGCCGAGTGGCCTAACCCAAGACATAGAGATTCCTACTTGGAAGTGGGAGGTGAATAATATGGACTCTGTGGTTGGGTTTCCCAAAACTAGAAAATATTTTGATTCCATATGGGCTGTCATTGATAGGATGACAAAATTGGCTCACTTTCTACTGGTCAAGACTACATATAGGGCTGAGCAGCACGTAAGATTGTACATCCATGAGTTAGTGAGGCTTCATGGAGTTCCTTTATCCATTATATCAGATCATCATGCACAATATACTTCACACTTTTGGAGATATTTTTAAAGGAATTTTGGTACCAAAGTTCACCTTAGTATAGCCTTCTACCCTCGAATGGATTGCCAAGCCGAAAGGATGATTCAAACACTTGCGGATATGCTTAGGGCTTGTGTCTTGGAGCTTAAAGGTAGTTGGGATTACCATCTTCTATTGATTGAGTTTACTTAACATAATAGCTATCACTATAGCATCAGTATGGCTCCTTTTGAGGCTCTTTACGTTAAAGTTTACCTGTGGGTTGGTTTGAGGTTAGAGAGGTGGCTTTATTTGGGCTGAATCTAGTTATGGATGCTCTTGAGAAGCTTAAGATGATTAGGGAAAGATTAAGAACAACACAATCTTTCCATGTGGGTGATTGGGTTTATTTGTAGGTTTCTGCAATGAAAGGTGTGGTCTATTTTGGCAAAAAGGGGAAGTTGAGTCCAAGGTATGCTAGTCCTTATGATATGATAAAGAGGGTTGGCAAGGAGCTTATGAATTGAAGTTGCCTAGTGAAATGAATTTGGTCCATACGATATTTCATGTCTTTATGTTTAGAAAATGTGTTAGTAATTCTAATACCATTGTACCTCTTAATGATGTGGGTGTTTTTGACGATCATGAGCAGGTTTTCGTTCAGATCTTAGATAGGCAAGTAACGAAATTGAGTAACAAAGAGGTGACATCCATTAAGGTCTTTTGGAGGAACTATCAAATCAAAAGTGCTACTTGGGAGGCCGAAGCGGACATGAAAAAGTGCTATCCTTATCTTTTGCACTCTACTCAAGCCTAAGGTACTAATCTTAAGTTTCATATGTGACTTCAAGTCTTACATTTTAGCCCCTATGTCATTCATATATATTCATATTCAAGTTGGTAAACTTATGACGATTTTACACTTATGTTGGGATTTTTAAAATTTTGTTTTACATGTTATGTTGCATACTTGTCGGAACGAATTTTTTCATGATCAAGCTTATTTTGTAAGTCTCTTTTACATTCGAGAACGAATGTTCCCAAAGGGGAGATATTGAAACGACCCCGAAAAGTGCCCAAAAATATGCCTTAGAATGTGTAAAATTTTGATTTTCTTATATCTAAAATCTGACTTCATATTTGTGTTCAGGGGGTCAAAATTAGGTGAAAAAGGGTCTAACCTCGATTTAGGAGCGAAAGAATAGCAATTATAAATTTTTAAGAGATGATTTCCAGTGAGCTATTCGCGATGCTTCTGTAATGCGCTTGGGCGTGCTTTAGTACAAATCTCTCTCCACGTCCTCTCCATAATGCTGAGATGTGTTTTTTTGGCTGACAGAATTTCTTGTACGGACCAAAATACTCTACATGTTGGGCCTATGTTTCCCAAATGTGCTTTTTATCTATACTTAGTCAAATTTCACCCTTACATCATCCTAAAAATTTTTCAATACTCTCCAAAAACACTTAGCCATACTTTCACTCCAAATTCCAAGACTCAAAACCCTCATCCAGATTTAAGGATTCACTTCAAGCTTCAAGTCTCCATTGTCAACCTTAACCAAGAACTTCTCCAAAGCTAAGGTATGTGGTGTTGAACTATTAGGTCATTCCAACCATGGTTCCTAGGTCTCCTTTTTACTAATATTGCATGATCTAAAGTTGATTTTACATGTGAGTCTTGTATATTGAGAAATTTACTGCACATCGATTTTAGCTCATGAACATATGATTGTTTTAGCATATTTTGAGCTCAAAATCTTGGATATAATATTGGATTTAATAAGTGGTTTTGATCTTAATATTTTGGGGGTGTTGCAAGGTGTTGATTGATGGTTTTACTACAGATTTCTTGCATGATTTCATCTCTAAATTGCATGGTCTTTTACCCAAATTTCACACTCTTAAAGTGTTTGATAAAATGTCCAAATATGGTTTTTTGAGGAACTAAAGGTCCAAAGCATGAGATATGATATGAATGATGTTATGAGAATGAGATGAGCTTATGTATATGATTATTATTATACGAAACATTCCACTAGAGCCTATGATGAATTCTATATAAAGTGTTACATTAGACCATGCCCAATCCGGGGGGATAAGAGCCCAGGTAACTATGTTAGGGGTTTATACTTCGCACCTAGGATGATTGGGATGTGACCATCATCAATCGAGTTGTGGGTTTGTACTCAACAACCATATTAGGGGTTTATACTTTGCCACCTAGAATGATGGGGTGTGACCATTATCAACCATGTGAGGGGTTTATACTTGACCATCTAGGATGATAGGGTGTGACCATCATCAACCATGTGATGGGTTTATACCACACCATCTAAGATGATGGTGTGTGACCATCATCAACCAACCGAGCTTGGAAAGCTAGATTGGTCTATTCTTCATATATTATATCTTTTATGAGCATGAGTTAATTAAGCATATTTTACTTATGCATTGATCATACATGTCATATTGCTATATAGTACCTATTGACTATTATTATGCATATTGATTGTGAATCTTATTTCTTGTTGCATTGCATCCCACATACTTAGTACATTTAAAAATACTAACATATACTCTCTCTTACATGATATCACCATGTAGGAACCAAAGCTCGAGTCGATCCTCCTCCTCATCTATGTGGATAGACGGTGCTATTCCAAGCTTGTTGGTGAGTACTCCATTTCGGGAACCTTGGTTTATGTTCTTCTTCTTGATTTGTATGGAGACACTTTCTTATGTTCTATTGACTATGAGGGTGAGCCCGGTAGTTTTGTCTTGTCCCGCGCTCTATCTATATATTAGAGGTGCTTGTTGGACATGTTGTGTATTTATGTATGAGCTTTGACTCTTGACTTCTGGTTATGAGGTTTATGCAAACTTTCCCTTTTTCCAATTTTCCCTATTCTTACTCTATATATCTTTTGTATGCTTTCGCGACCAAGGATGTGTAATGATAAGTTAAGAGCCTTGTTTGGGGTTCCAAGGGTCCCACATTAGATGGGTCATATCTAGGACCTAGGCTTGGGTTGTGACATATATATTTTGAAGATTATGTGGAATGACTTAGCATTGAGAGGACCTTGAGATTAGTCTCATTCTGTTAGTTGATGCATGACCCATTAGAGATGAATTCCATTGTCCCCTAACTATGTGTCGCTATTGGAGCCCTTGTAGGCTAGGCTAGTGGATCCACATAGGCCATTTATGTTATATAAAGATACATGCAAAGTGAAAGAGTTCCACCCAACAAGTGGTCTCCACATGCAAATGCAGGTGGTTATGTTGGATTTTATGTAGTATCTCACATGGTCTTAAATGTCAGTTAAAGTCTCCTCTCAAAAGTTTATGTTTCTATGATATGATTCCATTAGATGTGATCTCTTATGCATTCACTATAATTTATCTTGAGTGATATTTCTTTTGCACATTTAAGCTCATATTTACGTCCTTTACCATCTCATGTATATTTATATGTTTTACTTATAAATGATGACATTCTATTTTCATGCTTGTATCGCATCTCACAAATTTAGTACATTCTAATATACTGACACATATTTTGACTTCATGATTTAACAACATAGGGACAAATACTCCTCCACTGGCTCTGGCTAGTTTTTCAGACGTTCGATACTAGTACCTTTGTGGTGAGACCTTTGTTTGGGACTCTCTCATTTTCTATTCTAGCTTGTATTTTCTTTTAAGACGTTGATATTATGTTGGCCCTTTTTAGGCTTTTACATACTATTTTGCCTTTGTATGTAGTCTTTTCTATTTAATAGAAAATCGACCATTACCAATTCCACCCATCTATGTATTAGTTGATATGCTTTATGGACAAATGTTGATGTTTTATTTTTAATATTGTTTCATTGTCATAATTTTCTCCTATAGACACTTTCTCCCTTTTATATACCGCAAATGTTTAATTTATGCCTACGAATGCTTAATATATTAGAGATGGCTTGGGTGAGGTGCCTTTGGGTATCTCATTCATTGTGTCACGACTAGGTCCTAGGTCGGGTCATTACAGGGTGTGCCTACTTTTGGGAATTAATTTAGATTCAAGACAGGATGATTGACCATAGAAGCCATCCATTTTATGAGGAGATTGCTAGAAAAATATTGAGAAAGAAAGAAGGATTGCTTATGGTAGAAAACTATTCCTTGATTCTTGATCATTTTCGTTGGTTGAAAGGAAAAAATCTTTCTTTTTTCTTTCTCTGACATAGTTTATCTTACAATCTACAATTAATTTTAGTTTTGGACATCATAATCATGGTTTTTTCATTTTATTAAAGTGTGATATTTGGACCATTTAAGGTCTGAATTATCCATGTCTTTGCCAAATTTGGGCATGCGATCCTTACCTCAAAGAAAACATAATGACATAGTTAGTTTTCAGTTTCATTGTCAAGCTCTGAGGGTCAACTTTTGATCTATTTTTTGGTCTAAATTTGCAATATTGGTATTAACATGAATAATCATGTTATGATGTGTATTTTGCTTTTTATGAGATAGTAGCATTCTGAGGCTTTTCCAAATAGGAGATTTCCTAAGTGATGGTTTACGATTGTGGTTTAATTTCAAAGTAGCTTATGACTTCATTCTTACGGCTTAACTTAGTTTCATTCTATCTATTGTAATATGTATGATCGTTAACAAGGATTTTTGAGTAGAATTATGTCTAAATTAATTCTTAGATATAAATTGGTCATTTTGAAACTTTAGATTAGTAGTTTAGACATAATGAAATGACCCCCAAAAAGTGCCTAAAAATGTGCCTCAAAAGTTTCCAAAATCATAATTTCCATATATCTCAAAATTCATGCATGATATCAAAAATCCAACTTCATATTATTGTTCGGGGAAAAAATTTAGTGGGAAATGGATCTGACCCCGATTTTAGAGTAACTACATCAAAATTTAAAAATTCACAATTTGCAAATTCCAATGACAATCCACGCCTATGGCACAACGCGGCCAAAGCGAAGATTAGTGTTTTTTGGCCTGTTATTTCTTGTCTAGTCCAAGCCCTTTGGGTCTTAGGCCTAAGCCTTCCCATACGTGAAAACACCTAATACTTAGCTATATTTCTCCTTCATATCATTCAAGACATTCCCCAATACCTACTCAAACAATTAGACAATATTTCATCTCAAAATTCAAGTGTCCCAAATCTCTTCCGGATCTTAAGGATTTCACTCAAGCTTTAAGTATCCATTAAAATCTTCATCAAGGAATTCTCCAACGTTAAAGGTATGTGTTTTCAACAATTGAGTCCTTTCATCCCTGGTGCCCAAGCTTTATTTTCACCTACATTGTATGATTTAAAGTTAATTTACTCATCGGTCTTACTTATTATGAATTTCACTGCACATTATGTTGGGGTTTCATGAAATTGTGATTGTTTTAGCATGTTTTGAGCTATGAATCTAAGATCTATTGTGAGATTTCATGAAGGATTTTGATGTATATTGTTTAAGGTTGTTACCAAGTATCTATTTATTATTTTACACTTTATTTTCTAGCATTATTCCACTCTTGAATTGCATGGTTTTACACTAGCACTACATACCTGCCAAGTGTTTGATAAAATATCCAGTTTTAATTTCTTGAGGAATTAATGGCCCAATGAATGTCTTATAAGTTAAATTACTATATGACGATGAAAGAAATATATGTATATGATATTATCTCTATAGTGTTGGGAATTGACCAAGCTTCACTAGGGAAGTTGTAGGCCTAGGTAACCATGTTGAGGGGTTGGTACCTCGATCGCCTCGTTCGGAAGGTGGAAGGCTGGTGCAACCAGGTCGAGAGGTTTATTAATTGATAACCATGCTGATAGGTTTGTACCTCATCAACCATATTAAGGGGTTTATACCTCATTTGCCTCTCCAAGTGTTTGGTAGGCCTTGGATATTCACTAATAATGGTCTCTCCTTATACATGTATAATGTTCTATGTAAGCATGATTTACTTCAAGCATCTTCCACACATGCCATATTGTTATATACTACTCATTGTGTATGGTTATGCATTTTGATTATGTTGCGTAACTCTTGTTTCATTGCATCCTACATACTTAGTACATTCAAACATACTAACGCATACTCTATACCTACATGATGTCACCATGTAAGAACCGGAGCCCTGCTTGAGCATCTTTCTCCATGTGGCTAGTATGATTTCTCTCAAGCTATTTGGTGAGTCTTCCATTTCGGGGACAATGCTTATGATCTCATGCAATGTAATAAGACTATCTTTCCTTTATGTATGTGTTGAATATGAGGGTGAGCCCTATTATTTGTCTTGGCCCCCTCTCTTATCTATGTAGTAGAGGTATTGTTGGACTTGTTATGTATTGAATCTTGACTCTCTTATTTTGATGCTTATGTTATGAAAGTTTCTCTTTAGCCCCTTTTCCCTTATTTCTAATCTAGTTATGTTGTTTAATTGCTTCAGCGACTAAGAATGTGTAATGATATATTAAGAGGCTTGTTTGGGGTTACTTCAGGTTCCCATTCAATATGTCATGTCTAGGCCCTAGGCTTTGGTCATGACAAACTTGGTATCAGAGCACTAGGTTGTTAATGGTCCTCGCATCCAACACACTACATTGATTAGAGTTTTATTCATGGTTGTGTTGTGAACCACAACTGTGAGCTAGAGGCTATGAGATGTTTTAGGAAATGTTTCCCTTCTTCATGTTCTAAGTAGTGCTGCAGAGTTAAAGTAAGGTTTTCCCTCCTACTGATCATTCTTTGTAATGCTAGATCATGACTAACACAAGAGGAAGGAGAGCCCACACTCCCAAGGAACAATTGGCTCATGGTGAGCTCTGGGATGCTCTCACTTTGCTAGCACAAGTTATAGCTAACCAAGCCAACCAAGGGGCTAAAGCCCCTCATTCTCCTACACCTACATCTTTGGTGAGGGATTTTATAACGATAAACCTACTAGAATTCTGTAGGTCTAAGGGAGATGAGTATCCTCAAGAGTTCATTAATGAGGTCTAGAAGGTGTTTGCTATCATGGGTATTAGATCGAAAGATAAAGTAGAGTTGGTAGCTTACTAAGTCAAATGGGTAACACAAGTATGGTTTAAACAGTGGAAGGAGGAGAAGGGAATCAATAATGTGGTGCTTTGGGAAGAGTTCAAGATGACTTTTCTTAATCCGTTCTTCCCTCTTGAGCTTAGGGAGGCCAAGTTGGTGGAGTTTATGAATTTGAGACAAGGGTCTATGAGTACGAGGGAGTATGCCCTAAAGTTCAATCGACTCTCTAAATATGCTCCCCACTTGGTGCCAACCCAAGGTCTAGAATGAACAAGTTTGTGATGGGCGTATCTGATTTGGTGAGTGAGGAATGTCAATGCGCTATGTTGATTAGTGACATGAATCTGTCTTGTTTGATGACCTATGCCAAATAAGTGGAGAAGGAAAAATTGAGGAAAAGTAGGAGTAATGAGGCCAAAAGGGCCTGTTTTGATAGAAAATTCCAAAGTCGAATGGGTGGTCGGTTCCGCCAAGGCCAAAGGTTTTCTTATGCATTTAATAAGAGGGTTGCCAATGACTTTCTAAGGGCCAAAAATGTTGGGGGTATGGGTTCTAATAGTGGGTGTCCAAAATGTGGTAGGGGTCACAGTGACCCATGCTTGAGGGATACTAATGCTTGTTATGGTTCTGGGGAAGTTGGGCATAAGGTATAAATTGCCCTCGAGATCGTAACAAGGGGTAAGGAGATTAGTCCACAAGGTGCTAATATAGTTCCTTTGGGGAGAGGTGGCTGAGAAGATGGTACGCCAAGGCACAATTAGTTCTATTCACTCCAAGAGAGGCAAAGGGTTGAGGAGGTTCCCGATGTCATCAGCGGTATGTTAAAAGTCTTTAATTTTTAATGTGTATGTATTGATTGATCTAGGTGACACTCTTTCTTTTATTTCCTTGTTTGTTGCCAAAAATTTATATGCTGAGCTAATTGTTGTGTGAGACTTGTGAGGTATCTACTCCTATTGGTACATCTATTATTGCTTGAAAGGTTTATAGAAATTGTCCTATTTGCATTTTTGCGTAAGATTTTGCCTTGTGATCTTGATGAGTTGGAAATGGTGGATTTTGATGTCATACTTGGGATAGATTGATTTCATGCATACTATGCCTCTATTGATTGTAGAACCCATACAAAAAAAATTCTAATTCCTAAATGAACCCGTCTTTGATTGGGAGTCATGATCTGGTGGTCAAGGGTAGGTTCATCTCTTGAATTAAAGCCCATAAGTTGATCTCTAATGGGTGTCTCTATCATTTAGTGAGGGTAAGGGATGTGGATTCCAAGGTCCTTCCTATATAGTCGATTTTGATTTTAAATGTGTTCCTTGTTTTCTTTCCAAATGACCTTCCCGCTGTTCCTCCCGAAAAGGATATAGATTTTGGTATAGACCTCCTTCCCAATACTCAACCCATTTATATTTTCCCTTATTGTATGGCCCCGCCAGAGTTAAAGGAATTGAAGAGGCAATTGAGGAATTTGATGGAGAAGGGTTTAAATAGGCCTAGCCAATAACCTTGGGGCAGACAAGTGTTGTTTGTGAAGAAAAATGATGGGTCTCTTAGATTGTGTATTGACTATCGGCAACTTAATAGGGTCACTATAAAGAATAAGTATCCTATTCCAAGGATTGATGATTTGTTTGACCAATTGCAAGGGGCTAGTCACTTCTCTAAGATTGATTTTCAGTCCAGGTACCATCACGTGAAGGTTAGGGAGTATGATGTTCCTAAGGCGGCCTTACGGACTAGGTTTGGGCATTATGAGTTTGTTGTGATGTCTTTTGGGTTGACTAATGCACCGGCTATCTTTATCGATCTTATGAATAGGGTCTTCAAACCCTACCTTGACTCATTTGTTTTGGACTTTATTGATTATATTATGATCTATTCATATAGTGAGGAGGAGCATATGGGTCATTTGAGGGTAGTGTTACAAAGATTGAGGGAAAAGAAGTTGTATGCCAAGTATGTAAAATGTGAATTTTGGTTAAAAGAGGTTGCCTTTCTAGGTCATGTGTTGTCGGGGGATGGTATTAAGGTGGATCCTAAAAAGACGGATACAATTAGAAATTGGCCTAGAACATTGACCCCATTGGATATTAGGAGTTTCTTGGGCTTAGAGGGTTACTATTAGAGGTTTGTGAATGGGTTCTCTTCTATTGATTCTCCTATGACTGTGTTGACTCAAAAAAAATCCAAATTTTTGTGGTTCATCAAGTGTGAAAAGAGTTTTCAAATGTTGAAGGATAAGTTTGTGTCCTCTCCTATTTTGTCACTACTTGAAGGGCTAGAGGGGTTTGTTGTGTACTTTGATGCTTCTAAAGTTGGTTTGGGTTGTGTTCTAATACAAAATGATAAGGTGATGCTTATGCGTATAGATAACTCAAAGTGGATGGAAAAAATTATCTTACCCATGATCTTAAATTAGCTGCTGTGGTCTTTGCTTTCAAAATATGGCATCACTATTTGTATGGAGTGCATGTTGATATGTTCACCGATCATAAGAGCCTCCAATATGTCTTCACTCTATAAGATCTTAATTTGAGGCACAGAAGGTGGTTAGAACTTATTAATTATTATGACATGAGTGTGTATTTTCATCCCGGTAAGGCTAATGTAGTGGTTGATACTTTGAGTAGGGTATGTATGGTTACTTAGCTCATGTTGATGGTGGTGGTAAAGAGGTGGCCAGGGAGGTCCGTGGATTGGCTAGATTGGGAGTTAGGTTGTGGTGGTGTTATTGTTGATAGTTCAAGATCTTGACCCCATTTTGCTGGAATTGAAGGCATTGGCAAAAGATGGAAAAGTGGAGGTTTTCTCCCAAGGGGGAGATGGTGCCTTTACATACCAAGGTAGGTTGTATGTACCTTGTGTTGATGGCTTGAGGGAGAAAATCCTTGATGAGGCCCATAATTCTTCATATTCTATTCACCCCGGTTCTACCAAAATGTATAGGGATTTAAGGGATGTATATTGGTGGGGAAGCATGAAGAGAGACATTGCCAAATTTGTATCCGGTTATCATAGTTGCCAACAAGTTAAAGCCAAGCACCAAAGGACGGGTGGCCTAGCACAAGACATAGAGATTCCTACTTAGAAGTGGAAGGAGACTAATTTGGATTTTGTGGTTGGGTTTGCCCAAGACTAGAAAGGGTTTTGATTCCATTTGGGTTTGGTTGATAGGATGACGAAATTGGCTCCCTTTCTACCGGTTAAGACCACATATGCGGCTGAAGATTATGCTAGGTTGTACATTCATGACTTAGTGAGGTTATGGGGTTCCTTTGTCCATCATATTGGATCATGGTGCTCAATTTATGTCATATTATTGGAGGTCCTTTCAACGGGGTATTAGTAAAAGAGTTAAACTTAGTATGACCTTTCACTCTCAAACAGACGACCAAGCTGAAAGAACTATCCAAACACTTAAGTATATGCTTAGGGCTTGTGTATTGGAGCTTAAGGGTAGTTGGGATGATCATCTTTCATTGATTGATAATAATAGCTATCATTCTAGCATTGATATGGCCCTTTTTGAGTCTCTCTATGGTAGATGTTGTAGATCACTAATTGGGTGGTTTGAGGTTGGAGAGGTGGCTTTGTTGGGACAAGATCTAGTTATGAAGGCTCTTGAGAAGGTTAGGATGATTAGACAAAGGTTGAAGGCATCCCAAAGTCACCAAAAGTCCTATGCTAATATGAGGAGGAGGGATCTTGAATTCATTATTGGTGATAGGGTTTATTTAAAGGTGTGACCTATAAAGTGTGATTTGTTTTGGTAAGAAGGGAAAGTTGAGTCGAAGATATGTGGCTCCTTATAGGGTAATGAGGAGTATTGGCAAGGTAACTTATGAGTTGGAATTGCCTAGTGAGATGGATTTGGTTCGTCCGGTCTTTCACGTATCCATGTTAAGAAAATGTGCGGGAGACCCTAATGCTATTGTGCCTCTTGATGTTGTGGGTGTTTTTGAAGATAATTTGACTTATGAAGAGGACCTGATTCAGATATTGGATAGACAAGTGAAGAGGTTGAGGAAAAGGATGTGGCTTTTGTTAAGGTCTTTTGAAGGAATCAACAAGTTGAACGTGTTACTTGGGAGGCCGAAGTGGACATGGAAAAGCGATATCCTTACCTTTTGCACTCCACTAAATCTTAAGGTATTAATATAAGTCGCTTATATGATTTTAACTCTTATGTTCAGCCCTCATATCATTGCATACATTCATGTTTAAATTGTCAAGTTCATGATGATTTTACACTTATACTGAGATTTTTGACATGATATTTAAGTGCATTGTTGCATCCATATGTGGGATGAAATTGTCATGTTTACATCTTTAATATACCTTTCTTTGACATTCGAAGATGAATGTTCTCAAGGAGAAGATATTGAAACGACCCTAAAAAATGCCCAAAAAATTGCCTTAAAAGTGCTAGGAATCATAATTTACATATATCTCAAAATCCATGCGTGATATATAAAATCCAACTTCATTATTCTTGTTCAGGGGATAAAATTGAGTAGAGATTGGTTTAACCCCAATTTTTGAGCAACAGTATCAAAATTCAAAAATTCACAATTTGCAAATTCCAGTGATGATCCGCGCCCCTGGCATAACGTGGCCAGGGTGTGGATCAGTGTTATTTTTGGCATGTTATTTCTTTTTTGGTCCAAGGCTTTTGGACCTTAGGTCTAAGCCTTCCCATGTGTGAGAACACCTATACTTAGCCATATTACACCTTTATATCATTCAATACATTCCCTAATACTCACTCAAACACTTATGCAATATTTCTTCTCAAAATTCAAGTGTCCAAATCTCTTCAAAATCTTAAGGATTTCACTCAAGCTTTAAGTCTCCATTAAAATCTTCATCAAGGAATTTTCCAAAGTTAAGGTACGTGGGTTTCAACCATTGAGTCCTTTCACCCATGTTGCCTAAGCTTCATTTTTACTTAAATTGCATGATTTAAAGTTGATTTACTCATGGGTCTTACTTATTATGAATTTTAATGCACACTATGTTGGGGTTTCATGAAATTGTAATTATTTTAGCATGTTTTGAGCTATGAATCTAAGATCTATTATGAGATTTGATGAAAGATTTTGATGTATATTATTTGGGGGAGTTGCCAAGCATCTATTGATGGTTTTATATTGAATTTTCTAGCATGATTTCACTCTTGAATTGCATGATTGTACACTAGTACTACATACCCTCCAAGTGTTTTATAAAATATCTGGTTATGATTTCTTGAGGAATTGAAGGCCCAATGTATGTCTTATAAGTTGAATGACCATATGATGAATGTATATGATATTATCTCTATAGTGTTGGGAATTAACCAAGGCTCACTCTTGAGGTTGTAGGCCCGAGTATCCATGTTAAGGGGTCGGTAGTTCAATCATCTCACTTGTAAGGTGGTAGGCCCATGCAACCAGGTCAATGGTGAAAAGACCCCAAAATGTGCCCAAAAATGTGCCTCGGAATGCCCAGTATTTTAAATTCCATATATCTCAAAATTCATTTGATATTTCAAAAATCCGAATTTATATTCGTGTTCAGGGTTTTCGAATTTGGTTAAAAAGCATTTAACACCAATTTAGGAGCAAAAGATTGTCAAATTATGAAATTCCAATAATGCAATTTCCAGTGGCAAATTCGCGTCACTTCCGTAAAGCGCCACAGTGTAAAAAGTGGAGTATTTTTTTAGTTCAGTCGAAGACTTCTAAGTCTTGGGCCTAAGTGTTCCCAAACCTATTTTTACCCATACTTAGCCTTATTTCACCCTCATATTATCCTAAACATTTCCTAATACCCACTCAAACACTTGTCATATTTTCACTCCAAAAATTCAAGTCCAAACCTTCATTCCAAGCTAAGGTTCTTCTTCAAGGTTCTTCTTCAAATTTCAAGTCTACATCTCCAATATTTACCTAGTTCATCTTTAAGATAAGGTATGTGGGTTTCTTCTATGGGTTACTTTCACCCATGATACCAAAGCCTCCTTTTACTCAAATTACATGATTTAAAGTTGATTTACAAATGGATCTTGCTTATTATGAAATTCACTGCACACTATTTTAAAGCTATGGGAAATTATGACTGTTTTGCTATGTTTTGAGCTATAAATCTTTGATCTATTGTAATATTGGAGGTGGGGTTTTGATGTATGTTGCTTGAGGGTATTGCTAGGTGCTGATTGATGGTTTTACAATGGATTTTCTTGCATGATTTCATCTATGTATTTCGTGGTTTTATACTAGCATTACACTCCCTCTAAGTATTTGATAAAATGTCCAGATATGGTTTCTTGAGGAGTTGAAGGTCCAAAGCCTGAGATTGATATAAATGAATATATGATGATGAAATGAGCTTATGTACATGATATACTCTATGTAAAGTATTTTATTAGACCATACCCAATCCGGGGGGATAAGAGTCCAGGTAACCAAGGTGGGGGTTTGTACTCATCAACCATGTGAGGGGTTTCTACTTTACCACCATGGTAATAAGTTGTGATTATCATCAACAATGTGAGGGTTTGTACCACATAATCACCAAGAGGTTTGTACCTTGAATAGCTAGCTAGGTCTCTTCTACACGTATGATATCTTATATAATCATAAGTTACTTAAGCATGATTTTACTTAAGCTGAAATGACCTAAAAAAATGCCCGAAAATGTGTCTTAGAATTCCCAAAATTTTAATTCCCATATATCTAAAAATTTGTTTGTTATGTTAAAAATTCAACTTCATATTTGTGATCAGCGGGTCAAAAATTTGGTGAATAAGGGTCTAATCCTGATTTAAGAGCGAAAGAATAGCAATATATATTTTTGAAAGTGCAAATTCTTGTGAGAATTTTATGTTACCTCCACGATGCGCTAAGGGTGAACTCATGTAGAATTTTGCCTTTGTGTCCTTTTTGTCAAGCGGAGAGGTGTATTTTCCTTGGTAGTATTTTTCCTATGCGATCCAAATATTCTAAGTGTTCACCCTAAGTTTTCCCAAACGTGTTCTTATATATACTTAGCCAAATTTCACCCTTATATCATCCAAAATATTTCCTAATACTCTCCAAATCACTTACACATATTTTAACTCCAAAATTCAAGAATTAAAACCCTCATCTCGAACTAAGGATTCTCTTGAAGTTTCAAGCCTCTATTTTCAAACTTCATCAAGAACTTCCCCAAAGCTAAGGTATATGGTGTTGAACCATTAGGTCCTTTTATCTATGGTGCCTACCTCCTCTTTACTAATACTACATGATTCAAAGTTGATTTTACATATGGGTCTTATATATTGAGAAATTTACTGCACAATGATTTTAGTTCACGTAAGTATGGTTGTTTTAGCATGTTTTGGGCTCCAAATCTAGGATCTAATGTTGGATTTGATGAGGGATTTTGATGTGAATGTCTTGGTGGTGTTGTAAGGTATTGATTGATGGTTCTACTATATATTTTATTGCATGATTTCATCTCTAAATTGCATGGTCTTTTACTCCTATTTCACACACGCAAGTGTTTGATAAAATGACCGGCTAGGGTTTCTCGAGGAATGAAGATCTAAAGCATGAGATATGCTATGAATGATGTTATAAAGATAAAATAAGCTTATCTATATGATTATTCTTATATGAAGTATTGCACTAGAACATATAATAAATCCTATATAAAGTATTGCATTATATCATACCCAATCCGGGGAGGGGGGAACAAGAGCCTGGGTAACCATGTTGGGGGTTTATGCCTATCAACCATTCGAGGGGTTTATACTTTGTCACCATATTGGTAAGGTGTAATTATAATCAACCATGCAAGGGGTTTATACTTTGTGATCATGTTGATAAGGTATGATTATAAACAACCATACGAGGGGTTTATACCACACAATCATCAAAGGGTTTATACCTTAAATAGCTAGCTTGGTCTCTTTTATACATATGATGTCTAATATGAGCATGAACTACTTTAGCATGATTTACTTACACATTGAATATACATGTCATGCTGTTATACTATGCCTATTATCTAATATATGCATTTTGAGTATGATGTCTATCTATTATTGCATTGCATCCCACATACTTAGTATATTCAAATGTACTAACATATACTCTTGCCTACATGATATCATCGTGTAGGAATTGGTGCTCATATTGACCATCCTCCTCCTTTATATGGCTAGATCGGTTCAACCTAAAGATAGTTAGTAAGTCCTCCACTTCGGGGACCTTAGCCCATGTTGCTATTATCTATGTATTGAGACTCTTTCTTAGGTTCTTTTTCGATTATGAGGGTAAGCCTGGTTACTTGTCTTGGCCCCAGCTTTATCTATGTATTTAGAGGTGTTTGTTCGACATGTTGTGTATTTATGATATGAGTTATGGCTTCTTGTATCTTGATGTTGATATTATTTTTGGCAAGCTATCCCTTAGCTCTTTTTCCCTTTAAGCTTGTTTTAAGCCTTTCACATGCTTCTACGACCAATAATGTGTAATGATAGGTTGAGAGGCTTGATTAGGGTCCCTTCGGGTTCCCAATTCCCTGTGTCATATCTAGGCCCTAGACTTGGATTGTGACGAACTTGGTATCAGAGCACTAGGTTGATACATCCTTGAAGTTCAACACATCGCATCTATTAGAGTCCTATTTATGGTTGTAAAGCGCGCCATGACTATGAATAGGAGGCTCTGAAGCATTTTAGGAAATGTTTCCCTTCTTCATGTTCTAAGTCATGCTATAGAATTGTGGTGAGTTTTTTCATCCTAATGGTTGTCCTTTCCTAAGATAGATAATGCCAAACACTAAAGGAAGACATGCACTAACTCCCGAGGAGCAACTTAACAATGGTGAGCTCCGAGATGCTCTTACTATGCTTGCCCAAGTGGTGGCCAACTAAGTCTAACAAGGGGCCTAAGTCACTCATTCTACTACCCTAAGATCTAGGGTAAGAGACTTCGTGAGGATGAATCCTCTAGTTTTCCATGGGTCGAAGATGGATGAAGATCGACAAGAGTTCATTGATGAGGTCTACAAAATGTTGAATATCATGGGTGTTGAGCTAAATGAAAAGGCAGAGTTGGCAGTGTACTAACTCAAAGGGGTAGCCCAAATTTGGTATGAGCAATGAAAGGGTGAGAAGGGGGTTTGTAATGTGGTGCTTTGGTACCAGTTCAAATTGGCCTTTCTTAATCGACTTTTTCCTCTTGAGATTAGGGAAGCAAAGTTGGGACAGTTTATGAACTTGAAACAAGGTACCATGAGTATGAGGGAGTATGCCTTCAAGTTCAATCAACTTTAAAAGTATTCTCTTTATTTGGTGACCGATCCTAGATCAAGGATGAATAAATTTATAATGGAGGTCTCTGACTTGGTGAGTGAAGAATGTCGGTCTGCCATGCTTATTAGTGACATGGACTTATCTTGGTTGATGATATATGATGAGCAAATGGAAGAGGAGAAATTGAGGAAAAGAAGGGGGCATGAGACCAAGAGGGCCCAATTTGAGTGTGAATTTCAAAAGGGTGCTAAGTTTCGACAAGGCCAAGGGCCTCCTCATGCTAATACTAGGGGGTTTGCCAATGACCTCCCTAGGCCTGAAGATATGGGTGGAATGACTCCGAATGATTTGTGCCCTAAGTGTGGAAGAAGCCATGGAGGCCCATGTTTGAGGGGTTCTAATGCATGGTTTGAATGTGGGGAGCTTGGTCACAAGAAGGTAGATTGTTTGAGAAACTGAGACAAGGCCCGGGGTACTAACGTGGTTCCACTGGGAAGAGATGGTCCTCAAAGTCGTGCCCTAAGGCACAATCGATTTTATGCTCTACATGGAAGGTAGGAGGTTGGTGAGGTCCCAGATATTGTTACTGGTATGTTGAATATCTTTAACTTTGATATGTATGCTTTGATTGATACAGGTGCCACTCTTTCCTTTGTTACTCCTCTTATAGCTAAAAAGTTCCATATTGTTCCCGAGTTGTTGCATGAGTCATATGAAGTGTCAACTCCTATTAGTGCCTCTATTATTTCTAGGAAAGTTTATAGAAGTTATCCTATTTGCATTTTGAATAAGTTGTTGCCTTGTGATCTTGTTAATTTATACATGGTAGACTTTGATGTCATTCTTGGGATGAATTGATTGCATGCATATTATGCTTCTATTGATTTTAGAACCTATAGGGTCAAGTTTCTATTTCCTAGTGAACCCATCCTTGAGTGGGAAAGTCAAGATGTTAGTGGTCAAGGGTAGATTCATTTCATGCATTTAAGCCCATAAGTTGATTTCTAGGGGGTGTTTATATCATCTTATGAGGGTTAAGGATGTGAAGTCCAAGGTCCCTTCTAGTGAGTCGGTCCCCATTATAAATGAGTATCTTGGTGTCTTTCCAAATGACCTTCTTGGTGTCTTTCCCAAAAGGGAGATAGACTTTGGTATAGATCTTCTTCCTGATACTAAACCTATCTCCATTCCCCCTTACCATATGGCCTTGGCAGAGCTAAAAGATCTAAAGAAATAATTAAAAGATTTGTTGAAAAAGGGATTTATTAGACCTGTTCAATCACCTTATGGTGCTCCTGTGTTTGTGAAAAAGAAGGATGGGTCACTTAGAATATGCGTTGACTATCGGCAACTCAGTGGAGTTACTATAAAGAATATATATACTATTCAAAGGATTGATGACTTATTTGACTAATTGCAAGGGGTTAGCTTTTTCTCTAAGATTGATCTTTGGTTTGAGTACTATCAAGTGACGGCAACAGAGTGTGATATTCCCAAGATGGCCTTCCGGACTTAATATAGGCATTATGAGTTTGTTGTGATGTCATTTGGGTTAACTAATGTGCCAGCCACTTCATGGACCTAATGAATTGGGTCTTCAAACCCTACCTTGATTCCTTTATTATGGTCTTCGTTGATGATATATTGATCTATTCACATAGTATGGAGGAGCATATGGGTGATTTGAGGTTTGTGTTGCAAAGGTTGAGGGAGGAAAGATTATTTGCTAAATATGATAAGTGTGAATTTTGGTTGAAGGAGGTCGCATTCTAGGGTCATGTGGTGTCGGGAGATGGTATGAAGGTAGATCCTAAGAAGACCAATGTAAATAGAAATTGGTTTAGACGATTGACCCCGTCAGATATTAGGAGTTTCTTAGGCCTTACAGGTTACTATAGAAGGTTTGTGAATGGGATCTCCTCTATTGCTTCCCTTATCATAAAATTGACTCACAAGATAGTTAAGTTTGTGTGGACCGATGAACATGAGAAAAGCTTTCAAACATTGAAAGATAGACTTGTGTCTGCTCTTATATTGTCCCTACTGGATAGGCTTGAGGATTTCGTTGTGTATTGTTATGCATCTAGAGTTGGTTGTGATTGTGTGCTAATGAAAAATGATAAGGTCATAGACTATGCTTCTAGGCAACTCAAAGTGCATCAAAAGAACTACCCTACCCATGATCTTGAATTTGCCACCGTAGTATTTGCACTAAAGATTTGGTATCATTATTTGTATGGGGTGCATATTGATGTCTTCACCGATCATAAGAGCCTTCATTATGTCTTCACTCAAAAAGATCTCAACTTTAGACAAAGAAGGTTGTTAGAACTTCTTAAGGACTATGATATAAGTGCACATTACTATCCCGATAAGGCAAATGTTATGGTGGATTCTTTGAGGTCAGGCGTCTACGGGTAGCCTAACTTATGTGGATGGTGGTGATAGGGAGATGGCTAAAGAGGTGTATAGGTTGGCTAGATTGGGGGTTAGGTTGGAATAGGTTGGTGATGATGGCATTGTGGTTATTGATGGGCCTAAGTCTTCTTGGTTGATGAGGTGATAGGAAAACAAGATCTAGCTCCTCCTTGCTTGAATTGAAGGCCTTGGTGAAAAAAGGCAAAATGGAGGTTTTCTCCCAAAGGGGAGATGGAGCCCTTAGAAACCAAGGTAGGTTATGTATGCCATGTGTTGATGATTTGAGGGAGAAAATTATTGATGAGGCCCATAATTCTTCTTAATCTATCAATGCCGGTTCCACTAAAATGTATAGGGACTTGAGGGATGTGTATTGGTAGGGAGGCATGAAGAGGGATATTGCTAAATTAGTTTCCTATTGCATAGTTGTCAACAAGTCAAAGCTGAGCATTAAAGGCCGAGTAGCCTAACCCTAGACATAGAGATTCCTGCTTAGAGGTGGGAGGCGATTAATATGGACTTTGTGGTTGGGTTGCCAAGACTAGGAAAGGTTTTGATTCTATATGGGTGGTGGTTGATAAGATGACAAAATTGGCTCACTTTTTGCCGGTCAAGACTACATATGGGGCTGATGAGTATGCAAGGTTGTACATCCATGTGTTAGTCAGGTTACATGGGGTTCCGTTATCCATTATATCAGATCATGGTGAAAAATTTACTTCACACTTTTGCAAGTCTTTTCAACGGGGTCTTGGTACTAAGGTTCAACTTAGTATGACCTTACACCCTCAAACGGACAGCTAAGCCAAAAGTAAAATTCAAACCCTTGAAGATATGCTTAGGGCATATGTGTTAGAGTTGATGGGTAGTTGGGATGACCATCTTCCTTTGATTGAATTCGCATACAACAATAGCTATCACTCTAGCATCAGCATAACTCTATTTGAGGCTCTTTATGGGAGACATTGTAGATTGCTGGTGGGTTTGCTTGAGATTGGAGAAGTAGCTTTATTAGGAAAATATTTAGTCATAGAGGCTCTTGTGAAAGCTAAGATGATTAGGGAGAGGTTGAGGACAACTCAAAGTTTATGTCAATGTGAGAAGAAGAGACCTTGAATTCAAAGTGGGTGATTGGGTCTATTTGAAGGTTTTTCCAATGAAGGGTATGGTCCGTTTAGGTAAAAAGGGGAGTTGAGTCCAAGGTATGTTGTTCTTTATAAGGTGATAAAGAGGGTTGTCAAGGTGACTTATGAGTTGAAGTTGCCTAGTGAAATGAATTTAGTTCATCCGGTATTCCATGTTTCTATCTTGAGAAAGTGTGTTGGTGATCCTAATGCCATTGTGCTTCTTGATGTTATGGGCGTTGTTGAGGGTAATTTAACTTATAAGATGGTTCCAGTTTAGATCATAGATAGGCAAGTAAAAAGATTGAGGAACTAGGAGGTAGCATTTGTTAAGGTCCTTTGGAGGAACCAACAAGTTCAAAGTGCTACATGGGAGGCCAAAGTAGACATGCAAAAGTTGTATCCTCACCTTCTCCACTCCACTCAATCCTAATGTACCAATCCTAAGTCCTATATGTGAATTAAAGTCTTACATTTCAGCACCTATGTCATTCATATGCATTCATGTTTAAGTGGGTAAACTTATGATGACTTTACACTTATGTTGAGAATTTGAAAATGTCGTTTTACATGTTATGTTGCATTCTTGTTGCGGCTAATTTGTGCATGATCACACTCATCTTATACATCTCTTGCACATTAGGGACGAATGTTCCCAATGGGGAAATATTGAATCGACCCCAAAAGTGCCTGAAAATGTGCATCGAAATGTCCAGAATTTTAATTTCTATATATCTAAAAATCCATTAGTTATTTTGAAAATCTGACTCCATATTTATAATCAGGGGGTCAAAATTAGGTGAAAAGGGGTATAACCCAATTTAAGAGCGAAAGAATAGCAATTTATATTTTCAAAAGTGCAAGTTCCGAGGTTTTTCAGTTTCCTCCGTGATGCGCCAAGGGTGCACTCATCTAGATTTTGCCTCAGCGTCCTCTCTGCATCGCGGAGAGGCATATTTTCCTTGGCAGTGTTTTTCTTGTGTGGTCCAAATATTCTAAGTGTTGGGCCCAAGTTTTTCCAAAAGTGTTTATATATACTTAGCCAAATTTCACCCTTATATTATCTAAAGCATTTTCCAATACTCCCAAAAACACGTAACAACATTTTCACTCCAAAATTCAAGACTCAAAACCCTCATCCAAAAATAAGGATTCTCTTCAACCTTCAAGCCTCCATTTTCAAACTTCATCAAGAACTTCCCCAAAGTTGTGGTATATGGTGTTCAACCATTAGGTCCTTTCACCCATGGTGCCTATGCCTCCTTTTTACTAATATTGCATGATTTAAAGTTTATTTTACATATAGGTCTTATATATTGAGAAATTTACTATACAGTTATTTTAGCATGTTTTGAGATCCAAATCTAGGATCTAATGTTGGATTTGATGAGAGGTTTTGATGTGAATGTCTTGGGGGTGTTGCAAGGTGTTGATTGATGGTTTTACTATAGATTTTCTTGCATGATTTTATCTCTAAATTGCATGGTCTTTTACCCCTATTTCACCCCCCAAGTGTTTGATAAAATGTCCGACTAGAGTTTTTTGAGGAAATGAAGGTTTAAAGTATGAGATATGATATGAATGATGTTATGATGATGAAATGAGCTTATGTATATGATTATTCCTATATAAAATATTGCACTAGAGTATATGATAAATCCTATATAAAGTATTGCATTAGATCATACCTGATCCGGGGGGACAAGAGCCGGTTAACCATGTTGGGTAACTCCATCAACCATGCAAGGGGTTTATACTATATCACAGTGTTGGTAAGGTGTGATTATCATCAACCATGCGAGGGGTTTATACTTCATCACCATATTGATAAGTTGTGATTATCATCAACCATGTGAGGAGTTTATACCTTGAATAGCTAGCTTGGTCTCTTCTATACATATGATATTAGATATGAGCATGAGTTACTTAAGCGTGATTTACTTATGCATTGGACATACATGTCATATTGTTATAGTATGCCTATTGTCTAATGTATGTATTTTGAGTATGATATCTATCTATTATTGCATTGCATCTCACATACTTAGTACATTCTAACGTACTAATGCATACTTTTGCCTACATGATATCACTATGTAGGAACCCATGCTCAAGTTGACCATCCTCCTCCTCCACGTGACTAGATCGGTTCTAGTCAAAGCTAGCTGGTGAGTCCTCCACTTTGGGGACCTTGGACTATGTTTCGATTATCTATTTGTTGAGACACTTTCTTATGTTCTATTTTACTATGAGGGTGAGCCCAGTTACTTGTCCTAGCCCCTACTCTATCTGTGTATTTAGTGGTGTTTTTAGGACAAGTTGTGTATTTATGATATGAGCTATGACGTCTTGTCTTTTGATGTTGATTATTTTTGGCAAGCTATCCTTTATCCCCTTTGACCATTAAGCTTGTTTTATGCATTTTACATGCTTCCACAACCAATGATTAGTAATGATAGATTGAGAGGCTTGATTGGGGTCCTTTGGAGTTCCCTATTCACCATGTCACGTCTAAGCCCTAGGCTTGGGTCGTAATATAAGCATTGATCATACATGCCATATTATTATAGTATGCATATTATGGAACACGCTATACTTGCCTAGGAATACCTATATAATCGTATTTCCCTTATATCTCAAATCGGGGATATTTAAACACCCCTCCATGTAGAGCAGAAAGATCATATGATGTATTTTTTTAATATCTCAAAATTCGTATAAAATTTTGAAAATCCAACTACATATTCTTGTTTAGAGGAAAAACTTATATGGGTAAATGAGTACCTATAAGGTATACTTTGTCCGTGCCAAAAAAATAAGTTTTGGTAAAACTTTGCAAAAATAGTATCTGTCTGCGAGGGGCCCGCAATGTAGACCTGATGTGGACTAGTTCAAAAAGTTCTGAAGTTATTTTCTAGCCGTTTTGAGCCCTAAAAATCAACAAAAGGCCTCTTAAAATTGTCTCTAATCTTCATCAAATTCTCTATCCATTCCCAAGCTTTTCAATAAGTCTTGTTGAAATTCAAGGAAACCAAGTCAAGCCCCAAGTTCTCCTCAAGATTCAAGAGTCCCAAAACTTATCCAGATCTAAGGATTTCATTCAATCTTCAAGCCTTCATTTCAAATCTTCTTCAAGAAACTCTCCAAGGCAATGTATATAACGTTGAACCATTAGGTCCTTTCACCCATGGTACCTAATCCTCCTTTTTACTAGTATTGCATGATTTAAAGTTGATTTTACATATGGATCTTGTATATTAAGAAATTTATTGCACAGTGATTTGTGTTCATGGAGGTGTAGTTGTTTTAGCATGTTTGGAGCTCTAAATCTTAGATCTATTATTGGATTTGATGAGGGGTTTTGATATATATGTCTTGGGGGAGTTGTAAGGTGTTGATTGATAGTTTTACAATAGATTTTCTTACATGATTTAATCTCTAAAAATCATGGTCTTTCACCCTATTTACACACCCCCAAGCATTTGATAAAATATCCGGTTATAGTTTCTTGAGGAATTAAAGGTCCAAAGCATTAGATGTGATTTGAATGACTATATGATGATGAAATAAGCTTATGTACATGATAAATCCTATTTAAAGTGTCACAATAGGGTGATGGGTGCTATCATCACTAACCTTGATAACGGATTTGTACCTCACACACTAGGGTGATGGATGTTATCATCACTAACCTATAAAGGGGTTTGTAGTTTGGAAATATAGCACACTAGGGTAATGGGTACTATCATCACTAACCTTAATGAGGGATTTCTACCTCACACACCAGGGTGATGGGTGCTAGCATCACTAACCTACCAAGGGGTTTGTACTTTGGAAATCTAGCACACTAGGGTGATAAGTGCTATCATCACTAACCTTGATGAGGGGTTTGTACCTCACACACCAGGGTGATGGGTGCTATCATCACTAACTTACCAAGGGGTTTGTACTTTAGAAATCTAGCTTAGTATCTTCTACACATATGATACCCTATATGAGCATGAGTTACTTAAACATGTTTTACTTATGCATTGATCATACATGCCATATTGCTATATATTATGCCTATTGCCTATTATTATGCATTTTGGATTATGATGCTTATCTCTTATTGTATTACATCCCACATACATAGTGCATTCAAATGTACTAATGCATACTCTTGCCTATATGATATTACCATGGAGGAACGGGTGCCCAAGTTGATCATCCTCCTCCTCTACGTGGCTAGATCAGTTCTACTCAAAGCTAGTTGGTGAGTCCTCCACTTCGGGGACCTTAGTCTATGTTACTCTTATCTTTGTGTTGAGAAATCTTCCTTGTGTTCTATGTCGACTATGAGGGTGAGCCAGGTTGCTTTTTCTTGGCCCCTGCTCTTATCTATGCATAGAGGTATTATTGGACATGTTATGTATTATACTTGAGCTTCGACTCACTCATGATATTAAAACTATTTATAGTATAAATATCTCTCCCCCTTAGTACCAATTCCCCTTGTTTATGTTTCTTACATTGCTTTACATTGCTTCCACGACCAAGGATGTGTAATGATATGCGATGAGGCTTGTTTGGGATTCCTTTGGATTTTCCATTTGCCAGTCACCTCTAGGCCCTAGGCTTGGGTTGTGACATATTGCCTATTACTATTCATTTTAATTAAGATGGTTAATTCTTGTTTGTATTGCATCCCACATACTTAGTAAATTAAAACATACTAACATATACTTTATGCCTACATGATGTCACCATGTTGGAATCGGTGCCCAAGTTGATCATTATCACCCTCCATGTGGCTAGTTCGGTGCTATTCAAGCTAGTTAGTGAGTCCTCCATTTTAGGGACCTTAGTCTATGTTTCTCCTATTATGTATTGAGATATTCTTCTTTATTGTCTATTTTGACTATGAGGGTGAGCCCAGTTACTTTTTCTTGGCCCCTATTCTTATCTATGTATTAGAGGTGTTTGTTAGACATTTATGTATCTATGATATGCGCTTGACTCTTGTCTCCTAACTATGATGATGTTGAACTTTTCTCCCTTAGCCCAATTTTCCCCATATTTAACTCTTAATGCTCAACTTATTGCTTCTATGACCAAGGATGTATAATGATGTTCTAAGAGGCTCGTTTGGGTTTCTTTGGGTTCCCCATTCACCGTGTCACGTTTAGTCTCTAGGCTTGGATTGTGATAGAGAGGTTCATACCTTGATAAACATGTTGAGGGGTTTATACCTCATCAATAATGCTGAGGGATTTGTACCTCATCAACCATATTGTGGGGTTTGTACCTCAATCGCCTCTCCAAGGAGGTGGTAGGCCTTGGATATTCACTAATAATGATCTCTCCTTACACATGTATAATGTTATATGTAAGCATGATTTACTTCAAGCATATTCCATGCATGTCATATTTTTATATGCTACTCATTTTCTATGCTTATAAATTTCAATTATGTTGCTTATGTTTTGTTGCATTACATCCTACATACTTAGTACATTCAAACGTAATAGCACATACTCTATGCCTACATAATGTCATAATGTAGGAATCAGAGCCCCGCTTGAGCATCTTTCTCTACATGGCTAGTATGATTTCTTCCAAGCTAGTTGGAGAGTCCTCTATTCTTTTGAAAATGTCTATGTTCTCATCCTATTACTAAGACTATCTTTCCTTTATGTATGTGTTGTCTATGAGGGTGAGCCTTGTTGCTTGTCTTGGCATCCGCTCTTATTTATGTAGTAGAGGTGTTATTGGATATTTTATGTATTGAGCGTTGACTCTCTTATTTTTATGCTTATGTTATGAAAGTATACCTTTAGCCCCTTTTTCCCTTATTTCTAATCTAATTATGTTGCTTAATTGCTTCTACGACCAAGGATGTGTAGAGATATGTTAAGAGGCTTGTTTGGGATTCCTTCTGGTTCCCTATTCACCTTGTCATGTCTAGGACCTAGGCTTGTGTTGTTTGTCATGACCCAAGCCTTGGGCCTAGATGTGACACTGTGCAAGGGGAACTCTAAAGGACCCATCTTATCACATAATTACACATCCTTAGTTATAGGAGCAATAAAATAACAACAAGAGATAGTAAATAGAGGTAATCGGGGCTAAGGGACATCTTTTATATCATAGAGAAAAAGATTCAAGAGAAAGTAAAAGCTTATAACATTACACAAGAGATGTCCAACAACATCTCTATTACATAGATAAGAACGGGGGCCAACACAAGCAATCGGGATCACCCTCATAGTCAATGTATAGATAAAACAAAGTCTTAGAACATATAATGAGATCATAAGCATAGTACCCGCAAATAGAGGACTCACCAACAAGCTTGAGAGAAATCGTACTAGCCACGAGAAGGAAGATACTCAAGCAGGGCTCTAGATCCTACATGGTGTCATCATGTAGGCATAGAGAATGTGTTAATACATTTGAATATACTAAGTATGTAGGATACAATGCAACAAGTGATAAGAACCATTAACAAAATGCATAACATAGGCAATGAGTAAGCATAGCAATATGGCATATATGAATGATGCTTGGACTAAACTATGCTTATATATAACGTAACCCATGTGTTAGGAGAGACTATATTAGTGAATATCCAAGGCCTATCACCTTCTTGGAGAGGCACATGAGGTACAAACCCCTTTATGTGGTTGATGAGGTACAAACCCCCCATCATGGTTTATGAGGCACAAACCCCCCAACATGGTTGATGAAGTACAACCCCCCAACATGGTTATCAAGCTACAAACCCCTCGACATGGTTGCACTGGCCTACTACCTCCCGAGCGAGGCGATCAAGGTACAAATACCTCAATATGGTTACCCGAGCCTACAACCTCCCGAGTGAGGCTTGGTCAATTCCCAAAACTATAGAGATAATATCATATACATGTATTCCTTTCATCATCATATATTCACTCAACTCATAAGACATGTATTGAGCCTTCATTCCTTAAGAAATCATAACCAGACATTTTATCAAACACTTGGTGGATTGTAGTGCTAGTGTGAAACCATACAATTCAAGAGTGGAATCATTTTAGATATTTCAGTGTAAAACCATCAATAGATACTTGGTAACACCCTCAAATAAACATCAAAACCCTTCATCAAATCTCACAATAGATCTTAGATTTTTAGCTTAAAACATGCTAAAATAATCACAATTTCATGAAACCCAAACATAGTGTGCAGGTGAAACTCAAAATAAGTAAGACCCATGAGTAAATCAACTTTTGATCATGCAATTTAGTTAAAAAGTAATCTTGGGCATCATGGGTGAAAGTAACCCATGATAGAAACCCATATACCTTAGATTTGGAGAATTTCTAAAGAAGACTTGAAATGGAGATTTGAACCTTGGATGAAAACCTTAAATTCGGATGGGTTTTGGGACTTAGGAATTTGGTCTGAAATATTGTCTAAATGATTGCGAAGGTTTTAGGAATGTCTTGGATGATATAAGGGTGAGATATGGCTAATATTTTAATGCGTGGGAGGACTTAGGCCCTAGACCCAAAATCCTTGGACTGAGATAAAAATCACTAGCAACAAAATACATAGGTTCACATCTGGTCCGCTATTCAGACCTATCGTGGAGGCAAGATTTACATAGGTCCACGATGGCTGCGCATCGCAACACCATCGCAGATTGATTCTAGGAATCAAAATGAAATAGTGATCTGTTTGTTCTAAAATCGGGGTTAGACCCATTTTCCACTCAATTTGATCCCTTGAACAAGAATATGAAGTCTAATCTTTGATATCACATATGTATTTTGAAATATATGGAAATTATGATTTTGAGCATTTTCGAGGCACATTTTCGAGCAATTTTTTGGGTCCATATCTGCCCCTTGGAAATATTGTCCCCGAATGCCAAAGAAACATTTATGAGAGACATAAAGATGAAAATTTCAGCCCACATAAGTATGCAACAATGCACTTAAATATTATTTTAAAAATCTCAACATAAATGTACAATCATCATGAACTTATCAATTCAAACATGAATGTATGCAAATGTCATGTGTTGAACTTAGACTTCAAATCACCTAAGGGACTTAGATTGATATCTTATGCTTGAGTTGAGTGGAAAATATAATGATATCACTTTTGCATGTCTGCTTCGGCCTCCCAAGTAGCACTTTCAACTTGTTGATTCCTCCAAAGGACCTTAACAGAAGCCACATCCTTGTTCCTCAACCTCTTCACTTGTGTCACGACCCAAGCGTAGGGCCTACATATGACATGACAAATGGGGAACTCACAGAGGACCCAAACAAGCCTCTTAGCATATCATCACACATCTTTGGTTACGGAAAAATACAAAGATATATACCAATAAAAGTAAAGGCAAGAGCTTGCATACACATCGAAGTCAAAAGTCAACAATCAAGCTCATACATAGTACACACCTTGTCCAACATACACCTCTATAACATAAAAAGAGCAGGAGCCAAGACAAAGTAACCAGGCTTACCTTAATAGTCAAAGATAACACAAGATAGTATCTCAATGCATAGATAATAGAGAAAAGACATAAACCAAAGTTCCCAAAATGGAGGACTCACTAAAACATTTGGAATAGCACCCCTAGCCATGTGGAAGAGGAGGATGATCAACTCGGGCACTGGTTCCTTCATGGTGATACCATGTAGGTAAGAGTATATGTTAGTATGTTTGAATGTACTAAGTATGTGGGAGATAATATAGCAAGAGATAAGCATCATTATCCAAAATGCAAGACGATATACAATAAGCATATTATAGCAAGATATCATGTGGGATCAATGCACAAGTAAATCATACTTAAGTGTATCATGCTCATATAGAATATCATATGTGAAGAATAAGACCAAGCAAGCTATCCATGGTATAAAACCCTTGGTGGTTGATAGTGGTACCACCCCGCCATCTATGGTGACGAGGTATAAACCCCTCTCATGGTTGATGATGGTCACACACCAAACATCCATAGTGATGAAGTATAAACCCCTTGCATGGTTACCTGGGCTCTTTTTCCCCCTAGATCGCGCATGGTCTATGTAACACTTTATATAAGATTCACCATAGGCTCTAATACAATATCTCATGTAGGAATAAACATACACATAAGCTAATTTCATCATCATAACATCATTCATATAATATCTCATGCTTTGGACCTTCAATTCCTCAAAAACCATAACTAGACATTTTATCAAACACCTTGGGGGTGTGTAATAGGGGTAAAAGAGCATACAATTTAGAGATGAAATCATGCAAGAAAATCAGTGGTAAAGCCTTTAATCAACACACTGTAACACCCCCAAGACATTCATGTCAAAACACCTCATCATATCCAACATTAGATCCAAGATTTGAAGCTCAAAACATGCTAAAAACTACCATACTTTCATAAACTAAAATCACTGTACAGTAAATTTCTCAATATTCAAGACCCACATGTAAAATCACTTTAAATCATACAATATAAAGTAAAAGAGGGTTTAGGCACCACGGGTGTAAGGACCCAATGGTTCAACACCACATACCTTAGCTTTAGAGAAGTTCTTGGTAAAGGTTGACAATGGAGACTTGAAGCTCGAAGATAATCCTTAAATTTGAATAAGGGTTTTGGGTCTTGAGTTTGAGAGTGAAAATATGACTAAGTGTTTAAATGAGTGTTGGGGGATGTTTTGGGGAATATGAGAATGAAAATTGACTAACTATGAATAAAAATACGTTTGGGAAATTTGGGCCCATTATTAGAATATTTTGGACCACACTTAAAAATTGCCAGGTTACCAAAAACACATCTCCGCATTGTGGAGCGAATTCATAAATGATTTTACACTGTGGCGCTCCCAATGCGCGTCGCGGAGGTATCGCAGAAAGCCCTTTGGAATTCATCCCTTAAAAATTTATAATTACTATTCTTTCACTCTTAAATCGAGGTTAGACCCTTTTTCACCTAACTTGAACTCCCTGATCATATATATTAAGTCAAACTTTTGAAATAGCGAATGGAATAGATATAAAGAAATCAAAATTTTGGGAATTTCGAGGTACATTTTAGGACACTTTTTGGGGTCGTTTCAACTTGTCTATCCAAAATATGAACCAGAACTACTTCATAGGTCAAATTGTCTTCAACAACAACCACAACATCAAGGGGCACAATAGCACTAGGCTCTCCCACATATTTTCTCAACATAGATTCAAGAAATACTGGATGAATTAAATCCATCTCACTAGGCAATTCTAACTCATAAGCTGCCTTGCCAATCCTCGAATGAACTAAATCCTTCTCACTTGGCAATTCCAACTCATAACCTAACTTGACAATCCTTGTCATTACCCTATAAGGACCTACATGTATTAGAATCAACTTGTCCTTGTTAACAAAGTGAACCATGCCCTTCATAGGTGATACCTTCAAATAAACCCAATCACCAACTTTGAATTTAAGATCCCTTCTCCTCATATCACATAGGACTTTTGGTGAATTTGGGTTGTCTTCAACCTTTCTCTAATCATCCTAACTTTCTCAAGAACCTGCATAACCAGATCTGGTCCTAAGAAAGCCACTCTCCAACCTCAAAACCACCCAACCAATAACCTATAATGTCTACCATAGAGAGCCTCAAAAGGAGCCATACTGATGCTAGAATGATAGCTATTGTTATAGGTAAAGTCAATCAATGGAAGATGATTATCCCAAGTACCCTTAAGATCCAATACATATTCCCTAAGAATATCCTCAAGTGTTTGGATAGTACTTTTGGCTTGGCTATCCATTTGAGGGTGGAAGGTTGTACTATGTTTAACCATTGTACCAAGATCCCTTTGGAAGGACCTCTAAAAATATGAAGTAAATTAAGCATTATAATCTGATATGCTGGATAAAGAAACCCCATGCAACCTCACAAAGTCATGAATCTACAACCTATCATAATCTTTAGCTCTATATGTGGTCTTAACTAGTAAAAGGTGAGCCAATTTCGCCATCCTATCAACCACAACCCAAATAGAATCAAAACCCTTTCTTGTCTTGGGCAACCCAACTACAAAGTCCATATTAATATCTTCCCACTTCCAAGTTGGAACCTCTATGTCTTGGGTTTGGCCACCCGACCTTTGATGTTCGGCTTTGCCTTGTAGGCAACTATGACAACCGAATCAAAATTTGGCAATGTCTTTCTTCATGACTCTCCACCAATATAGCTCTCTCAAATCTTTATATATCTTAGTTGAACTGAGGTGAATGGAATAGGAAGAACCATGAGCCTCATCAAGAATCCTCTGTCTCAAGCCATCAACACAAGACATACATAACTTACCTTGGTATCTAAGTGTACCATCTTCCCCTTGGGAGAAAATCTTTACTCTCCCATTACTAACCATGGCCTTCAATTCTAATAAGGAGGGATCAAGCTTTTGCTTAGCTTTTACCTCCTCAACCAAGAAAGATTTAGAACCATCAACAACAAACACCACCACTATTATGAACCTCTTCTATCCTAACTCCCAACTTAGCCAACCGATGAACCTATCTAGCCACTTCATTATGACCACCATTAACATGAGCTAGGCTACCCATAGACACCCTACTAAAGTATCCACCACAATATTACCCTTACACGTATGTTAATGTACACTCATATCATAGTCCTTAAGAAATTCTAACCATCTTCATTGCTTCAGGTTAAGATCTTTTTGAGTAAAGACATATTGGAGGCTCTTACAATCGGTGAGCATATAAACATGAACCCCGTACAAATAATGACACCAAATTTTCAAAGTAAAATCCATGGCGGCCAATTCGAGATCATGAGTAGGATATTTTTTTTCATGCACCTTAAGTTGTCTAGAAGCATAAGCTATCACCTTACCATTTTGCATTAGAAAAAAACCTAAACCAAATCTAGAAGCATCACAATACACAACAAATCCTTCTAGCCCTTCTGGTAGGGGCAAAATAGGAGTGGAAACAAGCCTGTCCTTCAATGTTTGGCCTCTCACACTTATTGATCCACACAAACTTAGCCTTATTTTGACTTAATTTATCCATGGGAGAATCAACAAAAGAGGACTCATTCATGAACCTTCGAAAGTTGAGCCCATTCATAATTCTTCGATAGTAACCCTCTAAGCCCAAGAAGCTCCTAATATTCGATGGGGTCAATGGCCTAGGACAATTTCAAATCACATCCATCTTTTTAGGATCCACCTTAATACCATCACTCAACACCGCATGACCTAGAAAGGAAACTTTTATAGACCAAAATTCACACTTCTTATATTTAGCACACGTCTTCTCTTCCCTCAATCTTTGCAACACTACCCTCAAATGAGCCATATACTCCTCCTCACTATGAGAATAGATCAAAATATCATCAATGAGGACCACAACAAATGAATCAAGGTAGGGTTTGAAGACCCTATTCATAAGATCCATGAATGTAGCTGGTGCATTGGCCAACCCAAAAGACATCACAACAAACTCATAATGCCCACACCTAGTTCAGAAAGCCATCTTAGGAATATTACACTCCTTCACTTTCACTTGATGATATCTGGACCGAACATCCATCTTAGAGAATTGCCCATTGCAATTGGTCAAATAAATCATCAATTCTTGGAAGAGGATACCTGTTCTTGGTGGTGACCCTATTAAGTTGCCTATAGTTAATGCACATTCGATGGGACCTATCATTCTTTTCCACAAATAGTACCAGTACACACCAAAGTGATTGACTAGGCCTAATAAATCCCTTCTCTAACAAGTCCCTCAATTTTCCCTTTAACTCCTTCAACTCTGCTAGGGCCATACGGTAAGGGGGAATAAAAATGGGTTGAGTAATGGGAAGGAGGTCTATACCAAAATCTATTTCGCTTTTGGGAGGAACACTAGGAAGGTCATTTGGAAAGACATCAAGGAACTGATTTACTACTAGAACTAACTCTATGGGAAAGACCTTGGACTTTACATCCATAACCCACACATGATGATAGACACACCCCTTAGAAATACACTTACAGGCTTTAATTCAAGAGTTGAACCTACCCTTGACCACCACATCATGACTCTCCCACTCAAGAACAGGTTCATTTGGGAATCAGAACTTTACCCTATGGGTTCTACAATTTATAAAGGCATAGTATGCATGCAACCAATCCTTCCTAAGAATGACATCAAAATCAACCATATCCAACTCAACAAGATCACAAGGCAATATATTATGCAAGATGCAAATGGGAAAATTTCTATATACCTTCCTAGTAATAACAGATGCACCAGTAGGAGTAGATACTTCATATGACTCACATAACAATTCGGGCTCAATATGGAACTTTTCGGCAACAAAGGGGATAACAAAAGAAATATTGGCACCTGGATCAATCAATGCATACACATCAAAATCAAAGACTTTTAACATAGTAATATGACAGTGAGAACCTTCTCAAACCCTTGCGTCCCTTGGAGTGCCTAGAACCAATTGTACCTTGAGGCACCATCTTGTTGACTAGCTTTCCCCAAAGTTACCGCATGAGCATATTGTGGATGAACCTTCTTACCTTTGTTGTGATTTCGAGGGCAATCCATCACTTTATGCCTAACTTTTCCACAACCATAACAAGCATTAGTATCCATCAAGCATGGGCCACTATGACCCCTACCACATTTTGAACACCCACAATTAGGAACCACACCTCCAACACCTTGGTCCCTTGGAAAGTCATTGGCAACCCTCTTTTGAAATGCATGACAAGACCTTTAGGCTTGATGGAACCTATCACCCTTTCGACTATGGAACATTCCCTCAAAACGAGCCCTCTTAGTCTCGTGACCCCTTCTTTTCCTCAATTTCTCCTCCTCCATTTGTTCTGCATAGGTTATCAAGTGGGATAAATCTATGTCACTAATTAACATAACATATCAGCACTCCTCACTCACCAAGTTGGAAACGCCCATCACAAATTTATTCATTCTAGACCTTAAGTCAAAACCAAGTATGGAGCATATTTTGAAAGTTGGTTAAATTTGATGGAATACTCCCTCACACTCATAGATCCTTGTTTCAAGTTCATGAACTCTACCAATTTAGCTTTCCTAAGTTGAAGAGGGAAGAACTGATTAAGAAAGACCAACTTGAAGTCTTCCCAAAGCACCACATTATTGATTCTTTTCTCCTCCTTCCATTGATGAAACTATATTTGTGCCAGGCCCTTGAGTTAATAAGCTGCCAACTCTACCTTCTCTTCCAATCTAACACCTATAATAGCAAAAACCTTGTAGACCTCATCGATGAACCCTTGAGGGTTATCTATCTACCTTTGACCCATAAAATATCGAGGGATTCATCCTCATGAAGTCTCTCACCCAAGATGCTGGTGTAGAAAGCATGAGGGGCTTGGGACCCTTGGTTGGCTTGGTTAGCCACAACTTGTGAAAGCAAAGTGAGAGCATCCATCCCGAAGCTTACCGTGAGCCGGTTGTTCCTCAAGAGTGCGACTCTCCTTCCTCTTGTTTTAGGCATGATCTAGCATAGCAAAGGACAATCGTTAGGGGGAAAATCTTACCTTAAAATCTAGAGCATGACATAAAGTAAGAAGAAGAGAAATATTTCCTAGAAGCCTCATAGCCTCTTGCTCATAGTTGTAGTATGGAACACAACCATGAACAAGACTCTAATTGACATGATGTGTTGGATGTCGTGCACCATTAACAACCTAGTGCTCTGATCCAAGTTTATCACGATCTAATCCTAGGGCCTAGACGTGGCACGACACAAGGGGAACCCGAAGAGACCCTAAGCAAGCCTCTTAGCACATCATTACACATCCTTGGTCGCGGAAGCAATAAAATAATAACAAGAGATAGTAAATAGGGGTAACCGGGGCTAAGGGACATCTTTCATATTATAAACAACAAGTGTCATGAGAGAGTAAAAGCTTATAACATTACACAAGACATGTCCAACAATACCTCTACTACATAGATAAGAGTGGGGGCCAAGACAAGAAATCAAGCTCACCCTCATAGTCAACATATACATAAAAAAATAGTCTTAGAACATAGTGTGAGATCATAAGCATAGTCCCTAGAAAGGAAGACTCACCAACAAGCTTGAGAGAAGTCGTACTAGCCACGTGGAGGAATATGCTCAATAAGGGCTCTGGTTCCTAGATGGTGAAATCATGTAGTCATATATTATGCATTAGTACATTTGAATATACTAAGTATGTAGGATGCAATGCAACAAGTCTTAAGCACCATAAACAAAATGCATAACATAGGCAATAAATAAGCATATAGCAATGTGGCATGTAAAAATGATGCTTTGAGTAAACCATGCTTATATATAACACAACATATGTGGAAAGAGAGACCATATTAGTGAATTTCCAAGGCCTACCACCTTTTTTGGAGGTATATGAGGTACAAACCCCTTCATGTGGTTAATGAGGTACAAACCCCCCAACATTATTAATGAGGTAAAAACCTCCCAATATGGTTGATGAGGTATAACCCCTCAACATGGTTATTAAGGTACAAAGCCCTCGACATGGTTATACGGGCCTACCACCTCCTGAGCAAGGCAATCAAGGTACAAAACCTCTCAACATTGTTACCCGGGCCTACAACCTCTCGAGTAAGGCTTGGTTAATTCCCGATGCTATAGAGATAATATCATATACATACATGACTTTCATCATCATATAGTCATTCAACTCATAATATATGCATTGGGCCTTCAACTCCTCAAGAAATCATAACCAGATATTTCATCAAATACTTGGCGGGTTGTAGTACTAGTGTAAAGCCATGCTATTCAATAGTGGAATCATGGTAGAAAATTCATTGTAAAACCATCAATAGATACTTGGTAACACCCTTAAACATTATACATCAAAATCCTTTATCAAACCTCATGATAGATCTTAGATTCATAGCTCAAAACGTCCTAAAACAATCAGAATTTCATAAAACCCCAATGTAGTGTGCAGTGGAACTCATAATAATCCCCATGAGTAAATCAATTTTAAATCATGCAATTTAGTTAAAAAGAAATCTTGGATATCATGGGTGAAAGGAATCCATAAAAGAAACCAACATACCTTAGATTTTGAGAATTGCTTGAAGAAGATATGAAATGGAGACTTGAAGCTTGGATGAAAACCTTAAGATCTGAATGGGCTTTGGGACTTGGAACTTGGGATGAAATATTGTCTAAGTGGTTGAGAGAGTTTTGGGGAATGTCTTGGTTGATATAAGGGCGAGATATGGCTAAGTATAAGTATTTTCACGCATGGGAAGACTTGGGCCCAAGACCCAAAAGCCTTAGACCGAGATATAAATCACTGGCAACAAAATACACAGGTCTAAATCTAGTCTACGATGTGGACCTATCGTGGAGGAAAGATTTACGTAGGTCCGCGATGGCCGCGGGTTGTGGCACTATTTTGGAAATCAAAATTTTGGGAAAATGAAATTCGATCCGTCTGCTCTAAAATTAGGGTTAGACCCATTTCTCACTCAATTTGACTCCCTAAATAAGAATATAAAGTCGGATCTTTGATATCACACATGGATTTTGAGATATATGAAAATTATGATATTAGGCATTTTCGAGGCATATTTTCGGGCACTTTTTGGGGTCGTTTCATTGTGGACACTTAAGCCTTAGCTTAGGTTAATTTTAGCCTTGACTTGATTAGCATTGTACTTTTAAATACTTCAAGAGATTTAAAATTTAGCGATAAAGGTAGCTTTGTGTTTGTTTAAGCCTAATTAGATGATTTATTGTTTCTATGGTTGTTTTATCGTCCTCGTCTGGTGATTATGAGCCTGAGCCCTTGGACTTGGATTGGGAAGACTTCCAAGTTAGTACAATATTACTGTGGAGGTTGTTTTATTTTATTTGGTGTAATTTAGAAATATACTTTGTCAGGACTCAAACGTATGTCCTAGGCATAACACAACGAATGAGGAACCTGAAGGTACCTCACTAAAGCCATCTTAGCATACATCAAGCATTCATAGGTAATTTAAACAACATATTAAAATATCTAAAAGTGGGGAATAGGATTAAGGAAAACATTGAAAGTTTAAAAGTCAAGATATAACCCATCAACAACTTTATCATCCAAGCATATTAAAACTACATAAGACATAAGGGGGACCAAAGCATAGTCATGTTTCCCCTGAAATACAAAAGATATGAAAATAAAATAGAAAGTTAAAGTCTTCAATGAATAGCTCTAAATACATAGGAGTCTCAAATACATGTCATGAAATGAAAGAAGGTGGAATCCCCATGCTAAGGGCTCACCAAGCTACTAGCCTCGGTTGCTGGAGGCTAGATACATAGCTGTAGAGGAGGTGAAATGCTGGTCTCTACATGGTGACATCATGTAGGCAAAATATATGTTAGTATGTTAGAATGTACTAAGTATGTAATATGTAATGCTAACATGAAATATAATATCATCATGTATTCCATCATTCATAAAATTTAGAAGTCTTCATGCATGGAATTATAATGTTACCATTTAAAACATGTAAAACACTGCCAATGAATAATGATTAATATAAAGTGAAAATCAAAGTATCCTATGAAACCCATGTGATGGAATGAAGACAGAAATAATATACTTTGTGGTAAAGGACCGTAAATGACATATAAGACACAAGCTGCTACATGGAATCCAACATAATCCCCTATGTTGGCATGAGGAACACTTGCCAGGTGGAACTCTGTCAACTTGATCATGTATCTTCCTTTAGTATTAGGGAATTTATGTATCCACTATCCTAGCCTACAAGGCTCCTATGGTGGCTTATATTTAATAAGGCAAGGGTTTCTAATACAATTCCCTTAGCGAACTCCACCTCAATGCCTCATTGATGCTAAGTCAATCCCACATAATACTTTTAAAACATAAGAATAATCAGGTAATGTAACTTAGAATCATAAGTAGCAATATTATAGGAGTAGCTCGATACTTTGGATACAACCTAAGTGACAACTGGCCTTTCACGTTGATGTTACATCTTAAACATCTTTTAAGGGCAATTGCAGCATACTTACATCTTTGATAACATTCATAACTTTAAATCTTTCTTTATGTCCTTATCATTAACATTGTGTAAATTCATTATAAACTTAGTGGGCCTATGTAATGACTTGAAATACATTTTTTAATGGAATAATGCATGGACATGATAAATTCTGTAGCTTTAAAATTAAGATTAAGGCGCCTACCTATTATTAATAAACCCTAAGTAGGGAAGTCAAGTTTATCAACTTAGAAATCATAAAATCTCATGGTATATCATCACAAATCATTATTAAGATCAAATACATGTAAATACGTCACAAAAATGTCATTAAAATCATGCTAATGGAATCTAAGATTTTCAAGAAGTTAAAGAAAAGGCAAAAGTATTTATAAGGGAGCTTTGTGGGTAGAAGGTACCGAAAAATCTTTGTAGGTGACCTTAAGAAAAGACTTAAAGAAGTTGAAAAAGGAAATCCTTGGAAGAAAAATGTAACCTTGCCCTAGCCTTGAGAGTATTCTTTCCTTAGAAAATTTTGGAGAGTTTGAGAATGGAGTGAATGAGGATTTTTGGAAGGGTTTAGGGTCTGGTATGGGGACAAAACAATCCCAAAATGACACAATTTTGAGTCTAGGGTACGAGGAACGAATAAAATTACCCTTTATTAAAACTGCCAAAACATGATTCACGATCTTGGTTATGGTTCATAGACCAAACCATGAATTATACTATGGTTTTGTCCTATTCTCTTTTTCGAATCTTTTGAAGCTGGTCCGTGAAGTCCTATATACAAAACCAATCTACGACTCATAGAATGGATTACAGGTTATAGAAACCCTTGTAGTTTCCTTTTACACTTAGTAAATTTCCAATCGTCAGGACTCTAACCACAAGGTCAAATTACGGTCCATAAGCTAGAGTATGTGTCGTCCTACTATTTGTACGTTCAACTTCAAAAACCATAATTTCCATCAACTCAGGGCATCAATCCATGAACCCTTTCCCTCATTTGTAGTTTCTTTTATGGACCATAAAGTCCCTTCATGGTGATCTTGACACTTGGTAAATTTTTCATCTTGGCCACCCCCTTTCATGAGCCTTGTTTACGACCTATGGTTTAAACCACAATCGGTAAATGAGGTTCATACTTTTGACATGCAACCTTTCTAGTTCCACTTTTTCTACATTTTTAACCTTTTAACTTGCAAATCCTTACAATATCTCCCCTGTGGAAACATTCATTCTCGAATGTACTAAACATAGGCTCAAAGAAGTTAAATAGGATCCTAACAACCTAACATGAATGCAAAGTACAACTCTAAACACCTTTTCATGAAAATTTCAAACTCATGTTTCTCATATCAACCTAAAATAGTCCCATGAACATGCAAAAATACATACATAACTTGACAACTGAAATTCATGAATTTTGAGGTCTTAAGGTAACATAACTTGGTACATTTAGGCTTGAGTAGAGCGTCCAAGGATGCTTAGACAAGAGATCATCGTGGCAAGGATGGGGTGAGTGAAGTTGTTGATGTACCACAGAAGTTAAAGTCCATTCCTAGGCCTCCTCATCCCTTCCATCAAAGAATCCAAAAAAGGGAAGAGGAAGGTAAGTTTAAGCGCTTTTGCTCTATGTTAAAACAACACGCCATCAATATTCTTCTCATTAGGGCATTGGAGAAGATGCTAGGGTATGCAAAGTATATAAAGGACCTGGTCACGAAGAAGCGTACTGTGAGTCAGGAGCTCTCGTAAGTTCTTTAGCATTGTAATATGATTGCTACGAGGTCTTTAGTCCAAAAGCAAGAAAATATCAACACTTTTGCCATACCCTAAATCATTGGAGATGTGGAATTCGCAAGAGCATTATGATATCTAGGTGTTAGCATTAATTTGATGCCTCTTGTGGCCTTGAAGAAGCTAGAATTGGGAGCCTCTACTCTGAGGAGCATACTGTTGTTGATGGCTGACTTCATGGTGAAGAAGCTTTAGGGATACTATATGATATGCTAGTTAAAGTTGAAAAGCTCAAATTCCTCGTAGACTTTATGATCTTGGATTGCGAGGTTGATTTCAAAGTCCCTATCATCTTGGGAAGGCCTTTCATAGCCATTAGGTGCAGTTTGGTGGACATAGAAAAGGGCAAACTCAAGTTCAGGTTTGGGAAAAATAAGGTCATCTGAAATGACCCAAAAAAAAGTGCCCGAAAATATGCCTCGAAAATACCCATAATCGTAATTTCCTTATGTCTCAAATCTCGTGTGTGATATCAAAAATTCAACTTCAAATTCTTGTTCAAGGGGTAAAATTGAGTGGGAGATGGGTCTAACCCCAATTTTAAAGCAACCATAGCAAAATTTGAAATTTCAAAGATGGCGAATTCCAGTGACCAAGCATGCCCCAGGCACGATGCGCCAAGGGCGCAGAGAGGTGTAATTTTTGGCTAGTTTTCTTGTTCCATTCCAAGGCCCTTGGGTCTCGGGCCTAAGCCTCCCAATACGTAAAAATGCCTATACTTAGTCATTTATTCACCCTTATATCATTCAAGACATTCTCCAAAACCCTCTCTAACACTTAGACAAATATTTCACCCAAAATTCAAGTGTCAAAACTCAGTATGGATCTTAAGGATTTCACTCAAGTTTCAAGTCCCCATTTTCAATCTTTATCAAGGAATTCTCTAAAGTTATGGTATGTGGGTTTCAACCATTGGGTCTTTTCACCCGTAGTGCCCAAGCTTCCTTTTTTACCTAAATTACTAGTTTCTAAGTTGATTTTACTTATGGATTTTCTATGATGAATTTGACCATGAACTATATTGGATTTTTGTAAAAGTGTGACTGTTTAAGCATGTTTTGAGCTATGAATCTTACACCTATCTTAAGATTTCATGAAGGATTTTTATTTACTGCATGAGGGTATTACAAAGTATTTGTGGGTTGATTTACTTCAAGATTTCTTGCATGATTTTTCACTCTTTAATTGCATGGTTTTACACTAGCATTACACACCCACCAAATGTTTGATAAAATATCCATTTTAGGGTTCTTGAGTTATTGAAGGTCGATTGCATGGCTTGTGAGTCAAGTGGCTTTATTATGATGGAAGTGTTGAATACATGATAAGTGACTATGATATTACAATTTGACCACCTTGTTGAGAGGGTACGATGTCTCAATCACCTTGACGAGGGGGTATCAAGCCTCAGTGGCCTTGTTGAGGGAGTGTCAAGCCTGAATCACCTCATCGAGAGTTTGACAAGCCTTGATTGCCTTGATGAGAGGGTGTCAAGCCTCAATAACCATGGATGGTAGGGGGTTGACTACCATCAACCAATTTAGGGTTGGTACCTTAATCATCTTTCCAAGGAGGTATACCTTGGATTCTTTAATGATGGTCTCTTTCTACATATGTGATATGTTCGATATAAGCATGTTTACTTCAAGTATAATTTATGCATGTCATATTACTATATGCTCGATCATTATATAATTATGCATTTTGATTATGTTGCCTATCTTTTATTGCATTGCGTCCTACACAGTTAGTATATTCAAATGTACTAATGCATACTATATGCATACATGATGTTACCATGAGGGAACTGGAGCTCTGTTTGATCATCATCATCCTCCACGTGGCTAGTACTATCTCTTGAAGTAAGCTTTGTTGAGTCATAAACTCTGAGGACAACATCTATTGATTTCATGCTATGTAAAGACTCTCTTCTTTTTGTTGGATGCTCATGACTTTGACGGTTAGCCCAGGATGTGTGGTGGACCCCGCTTAAAATTCTATGTTTAGAGGTATTGTTGGACAAGTGATGTAATTATGCTTTAGCTTTGATTCATTTATGTTATTTAAGTATTAAACTTTTTCCTTTTGTTCCAATTTTCCCTTGTTTATGTTTTTTCTCATTGTTTTTTCTTACTTCTATGACCAAGGATGTGTGTATGATATGCTAAGAGGCTTGATTGGGATTCCTTTGGGTTCCCCGTTAGCCATGTCACATCTAGCCGCTAGTTTGGGTATTGACAAACATGATATCATAGTAATAAGTTGCTAATGGTACTCGAAGTCCAACATGCCACATTGATTAGAGTCTTTTTTATGGTTGTGAAGCATGCCATGATCATGAGTAAGAGGCTATGAGGCATTTTAGGAAATGTTTCACTTCTTCATGGTCTATATAATGCCTTAGTTTTAAGGTAAGGACTTTTCTCCTAAAGAATATTATTTGCTCTTGTAGTTTTTGACCATACCACTACAAAGAGAAAGACTAAGGAGGGGTCATGTACAGATGGGACAACTGGATTATCCCGCTCCTTAAGCTGCTCAAGAGGGAGGGGTTACCAAGATTAAGTTTCAGGATATTTTCACTATGTTGGCCCATGCCATGGCCAATCAAATCAACAAAGGGGGACAAACTCCTCATGCTCTCACCACCAGCCTCAAGGATAAGGGACTTCACCAGAATGAATTCACTGGAGTTACATGGGTCTAAGGTGAATGAGGATAACCGAGACTTCATTGATGATGTGTACTAAGTGTTGACTATCATGAGGGAGGTGACTTCGAAGGAAAAGGCGGATTTGGTGGCCTTCAACTGAAAGGTGTGGCTCAAATTCGATATGTGCAACATAAGATGGAGAGGGAAAATCATGATGCTATTTTTTGGGAGGAGTTCAAAGCCGATTTCTTCAACCGATTCTTCCCTCTTGAGCTAAGGGAGGCCAACATAATGGAATTTATGAATCTAAAATAAGCATCTATGAGTGTGAGGGATTATGCCCTCAAGTTCATCTAACTCTCTAAGTATGCTCCACAATTGGTTGCCAATCTGAGGTCTAGAATGAATAAGTTTGTGATAGGTGTATCAAATTTGGTGAATGATGAGTGTCGCGCCACTATGTTGATAAGTGATATGAATTTGTCCTGCCTCATGACTTGTGTCGAGCAACTTGACGGGGAGAATCTTAGGAAGAGGAGAAGTGAGGGGTTCAAGAGGGCTCAATTTGATGGCAATTTCTAAGAACAAGAGTCCGATGATGCTCCAAACAGGGGGTTGGCTACTAATAGTGTGTGTAACTCAAAATAGAAAGATGGAAATGATGGGAGGACTAATCCTAAGTGTCCAATGTGTGCGAGGAACCATGGTGGCCTATACTTGTGGAAGACCAATATTTGTTATGGTTGTAATGAAGTGGATCACAAGCTAGTTGATTTTCCATATGATCAAAGAAGTCATAAGGGTGGTCTATTACAAGAATAAGATTGTCATGTGAATGAAAAGGCTTAAGGTGCCCAAGGGGGTGCTCCATGATATAATTAGTTCTATGCTCCTCAAAGGAGGCAAGGGGTAGATGAAGCGCCCGATGTTGCTATCAGTATGTTGAAGTTTCTTTTAACCTTGATGTATAAGCAGGGAAAGGTTCAGATGTCCCTATTTCCTTCATTATTCCTTTTGTTGCTAGTGGGCTTCATGTATGTTTTGAATTATTATATGAGCTTTTGGTGTCTACCCTATTAGTGAGTTTATCGTTGCTAGAATGGTCTATAGAAATTGTTCCATGTTCATATTGCATTAGGTCTTGCCTTGTGACTTGTTAGATTTGATGTGGTGGACTTTGATGTCATACTAGAGGTGGATTAGTTGCATACATATTGTGTCTCCATTGATTATAGGGCTTGTAGATTTAAATTTTGATTCCCTATTAAACCCGTTATTCAGTGCTAGTGAAGAGGTAAGCCCATTTCTTGTCTTTAGGTACAATTGATTCCGAAGGGTCGCGTTTATCATCTTATAAGAGTCAGGGGTGTTGAGTCAAAGTTATTTCTATTAAATTATTTTGGTGATATATGAGTTCTTGATATCCTTTTCGATATTTTGAAATTGGGCTAGTGTCTTTTGATGTGACTAGTACACTGGTTATGTCTATAGGTCTCATGAATAGGGTCTTTAATACCTACCTTGTTATGTTTGTAGTAGTCCTTGGTGATGATGTGTTGGATCTTTCCAGGAGTGAGGAAACGTTTATGAATCGGTTGAGGGTGATGTTGTAAATTTCGAAGGAGATGAGGTTTCTTGCTAATTATGGGAAAGGGGAGTCTTTAGGGTGACAAAAGAGATGGCTAGATAGGTCCATCAATTTTCTAGATTGGGAGTTAGGTTGGAAGAGGTTGGCTATGGTCATGTAGTGGGGGCTAATAGTTCTAGATCTTTCTTGGTTGATGAGGTGAAAGCAAAGCAAGACCTTGACCCCGCATAGTTAGAGCTCAAGATCTTGGTGAGAGATTATAATGTGGGGGTCTTCTCCCAAGGGGGACATGGTGTCATTAGATACTAAGGTAGGCCATGTGTGCTTGTGTTGATGATTGGGTTCACTTGAAAGTCCCACCCATGAAATGGTGTGGTCTGATTTTGCGAGAAAGGGAATTGAGTTTGTGGTTTGTGAGTCCTTATAAAGTGTTGAGAAGGATTGATGAGGTTTTATACGAATGAGAATTGCCTATGGATATTAATATGGTTCGTCCAATTCTTCATGCTTCTAGGTAGAGGGAATATGTTGGTAACTCTAGTTCTATAGAACTCCTTGAGGTTGTGGGTGTTATGGAGGATAAGTTGGCTTAGGAGAAGGTCCTGGTGGAGGTATTGATGGAATATTGGAAGAGTTGATTAATAAGGATGTAGTGTTCGTCAAGGCCCTTTGGAAGAATCATCAAGTTGAAAGTGCCTTTCGGGGAGCCAGAGACTGCATGGAAAAGCAATATATGTACCTCTTTCACTCTATTCAATATATAATAACAAATCAAGTCCTTTTGTGATGTCAAATCTTTCATTTTGACCCTATGTCATTTGCATGTATTCATGTTTATGTTGAGATTTTGAAAATGGTGTTTTAAGTGTATTGTTGCATTCTTGTAGGGGATGATTTCTCTATGATTACTCGTCTTTTGTACATTTCTTTGACATTTGGGGATGAATGTTCCCAAGGAGGAGATATTGAAACGACCCCAAAAAAGTGCCCAAAAATTGCCTTTGAAATGCCCATAATTTTAATTTCTATATATCTCAGAATCCATGCGTGATATCAAAAATCAGACTTTAAATTCTTGTCTAGGGGGTAAAGTTGAGTGATACATAGGTTTAACCCCAATTTTAGAACAACCGTAGCAAAATTCAATATTTCAAAGTTGGTGAATTCCAGTGACCAAGCGCACCCCAAGCACAGAGAAGTGTAATTTTTGGCCAATTTTCTTTTTCCTCTCCAAGGCCCTTGGGTCTTAGGCCTAAAGCTCCCCATATGTAAAAACACATATACTCAATCGTTTTTTCAACCTCATATCGTTCAAGACATTCTCCAAAACTCTCTATAATAATTAGACAAATATTTCACCAAAAATTCAAGTGCCAAAACTCATTCCGGATCTTAAGGATTTCACTCAAGCTTCAAGTCACTATTTCCAATCTTCATGAGGGTATTACCAAGTGTTGGTGGTTAGATTTACTTAAAGATTTCTTGCATGATTTCACTCTTTAATTGCATGGTTTTACATTAGTATTACACACCCACCACGTGTTTGATAAAATGTTCAGTTTAGGGTTCTTGAGTTATTGAAGGTCTATTGCATGGCTTATGAGTCAAGTGATTTTATGATGATTAAAGTAATGTATAAATGTGTTAAATACATGATGAATGACTATGATGTTGCAAGTTGAGCACCTTGTTGAGAGGGTGCCATGTATTACCACCTTGTCGAGGGGGTGTCAAGCCTCGATGGCCTTGTTGAGTGGGTGTCAAGCCTCAATCACCTTGTCGAGAGGGTGGTAAGCCTCGGTTGCCTTGATGACAGGGTGGCAAGCCTCAATCACCATAGATGTAGGGGTGACAATTATCAAATCAATTGAGGGGTTGGTACCTTCATTACCTTTCCAAGGAGGTGGTAGGCCTTGGATTCCATAATGATGGTCTCTTGCTATACATGTGATATGTTCTATATAAGCATGCTTACTTAAAGTATAATCCATGCATGTCATATTTCTATATGCTCGACCATTGTATAATTATGCATTTTCATTATGTTGCCTATTCTTGTTGCATTACATCTTACATACTTAGTACATTCAAACATACTAACACATACTCTATGCTCACATGATTTTACCATGTAGGAAGCTCTGTTTAATCATCATCCTCCTCCATGTGGCTAGTACTACATCTTGAAGTAAGATTTGGTGAGCCCTCAACTTCTAGGACAACATCTATTGATTTCATGCTAAGTAAACACTCTTTTCTTTTTGTTGGATTCTTATGACTATGAGGGTGAGCCCCGAATATGTCATGTCCCTCGCTCAAAATTCTATCTTTAGAGGTGTTGTTGGACAAGTTATGTAATTATAATTGAGCTTTGACTCATCTATGTTATTTAAGTAGTAAACTCTTTCCCTTAGTCCCAATTTTCCCTTGTTTATGTTTTCTCTTGTTGTTTTATCTTGCTTCTGTGACCAAGGATGTGTGTATGATATGCTAAGAGGCTTGATTAGGGTTTTTTCAGATTTCCTGTCCATCGTGTCATATCTAAACCCTAGTTTGGGTCCTGACATCTTGTTCGGCATTTGTCAGAAGGCGAAGAAAGAAAATGACTTGAATGTGGTCTCTATTATTGAGACTATTGATGATGCTGAGCCAGATGTGCCACTTGAGGTGAGATTAGGTATCAACACTTTGGAAGTTATGCTAATGAAATTTGATAGTGATGGCATCCCAGATTATGAGTAGATAGTTAATGCTTTGGGTGTATCTTATAACCTTAGGTGCCACACCAAGTTGGAGCTATATTTGCAGAATCAGGAGTCACCGTCCACCAAGCCCATCCATAGAAGAACCACTAATACTAGAGTTGAAGACCCTTCCAACACATATGAGATACACATTCTTGTGATCCAACAATACTTTGCCAGTTATAGTTGTTGCGGATCTAAATTATAAGCAAGTGACCACCTTTGTCGTGGTGCTTAAATCTTTAAGAAGGCCATTCGATGGTGGACTTCAGATATCATCGGTATCTCTCCCAGAATATGTACTTATAAAATCTAGTTTGTCAATGACTACAAGCCAAGTGTTAAGTACCAAAGGTTTATCAACCCCCCTATGCAAGAGGTTGTGTGCAAAGATATCATCAATTAGTTGGACGCAGGAGTGATCTATTTGATTGCTGATAATGAATGGGTGAGCCCAGTTTAGTGTGGTCCAAAAAAAAGAGGGTATCACAGTGGTACCAAATGCCGACAAGAGCTTATACCTATGTAATGAGTTACTAGATAGAGCGTGTGCATGGACTATAGAAAACTCAATGCATCGACAGAAAAAGACCACTTCCCTATGCCATTTATGGATTAGATGTTGGACCAACTAGTAAAAAAGGGTTGGTATTACCTTATTGATGTATATTCAGGCTATAACCAAATCACTATTGCTCTATAGTATCATGATAAGATAATGTTTACCTGCCTCTATAACACCTTCACATTCAAGAAGATGTCATTCGGGTTGAGTAATGCCCCAGTGACATTCCCGAGATACATGATGTCCATCTTCTCGGACATGGTGGAGGACACTATTGAAGTCTTCAAGAATGACTTTAATATGGTTGGAGACTTATTTTAGGACTGCTTGGAGCACTTGCATGTTGTGTTGCAAAAATGTGAGAAAATCCATCTAGTGTTGAATTAGGAAAAGTGTCACTTCATGACGAACGAGGGCATTGTGTTGGGGCACAAAATCTCCAGCAAAGGGATCGAGCTCAACAAAGCTAAAGTAGAGGTGATTGAGAAGCTTCCCCCACCCATTTCAGTTAAGGGTGTGAGGAGCTTCCTAGGGCATGTAGGATTCTAATGGAAGTTCATAAAAGACTTCTCTAAGATTACACATCTATTGTGCAAGTTTCTTAAGAAGGATGCTAAGTTCATGTTCAATGATGCATGCCTCAAAGCCTTTGAAGGATTAAAGTAGAAGTCGATTTCAGCCCCAATCATTGCAGCTGCAGAATGGTCAAGGCCTTTTGTAATCATGTGTGATGCAAGTGGGGTTGCGCTAAAGGTAGTATTGGGATAGCTCCAAGAGAAGAAATTACATCCCATATACATTACTAGCAAGTCCCTAAACATAGTCTAGAAGAATTACACTATCACTGAGTAGGAGTTACTCACCGTGATCTTTGCATTCGAGAAATTTAGGTCATATCTATTTAGGGCCAAAGTGGTAGTGCACACAGACCACTTAGTACTTCAATACTTGATGGCAAATAAGTATGCAAAACCAAGGTTGATGACATGGATATTTCTCTTTCAAGAATTCAATTTTGATATCACTGACTAAAAAGGGACAGAAAATCAGGTCACAAATCACCTTTCCAGATTGGATGATGGGGCAATGGTAAAGTTTGATGATAGATTAGAGATGGATGACTCATTCTCAGATGAGGAAGTGTTAGCAGCATCCTACAATTTAATACCATAGTTTGCAGACTATGAAAACTACTTGGTAAGTGACATTGTGCCACCCAATCTGAACACAAACCAATATTAAAATTTCATGTCTGGCATGAGAAAGTTCTATTGGGATGACCCATACTTGTTTCATGTATGCATGGATGGGATTATTCATTGTTGTGTTCCTGAGATTAAGATGATAAGTATCCTTAAGGCACGTCAGTCGTTGTTGGTAGGTAGGAACCATAGTGGAGTTAAGACAGTGCACAAGATCTTACAGTGTGGGTATTACAAGCCCACTATCCACCAGGATGCTCATGACTATGCCAAAGTTTATGATAGATGTCAAAAAGAAGGTGGTATTTCTCGCAAACATGAGATTCCTCTAAACCCTATTATGGTAATTGAGTTATTTGATATATGGAGGATAGACGTATATGTCCTTTTGGTAGCTCGCATACAAACAAGTATATCTTAGTTGTCCTGTATTATGTATAAAAATAGGTCGAGGTTGTTGATCTACCTAACAATAATGGCAAAAGTATCACAGCATTTCCGAAAAGGAACATTTTTCTCAAGGCTTGGCACCCTTTGGGTGATCATTAGCGATAGAGGTTCTCACTTCTACAATAGGCTCTTTAAGGCTCTACTTAAAAAGTATGGGGTGAAACATTGAGTAGAAACTCCTTACCATGCTCGGACAAGAGGGAAAGTAGAGGTATGTAATAGGGAAATTAAATAGATTCTGTTAAAGACTAAGAATGCCAACTAGACAAATTGGTCATGGAAGCTAGATGACGCATTATAGGCATACTGAACAACATTCAAGACCCCTATAGGCATGTCTCCCTACCAACTTGTCTTTGGGAAGGCATGTCATTTGCCGGTAGAACTTGAGTATAAAGCAATGTGGGAAGTGGAAAAGTTTATCCATACTGGAATGATGCAGCAAACTTATCATGACCCAAGCATAGGGCCTAGTCATAACACGGCGAATGAGGAACCTGAAGGGACCCCAAACAAGTCTCTTATCATATCATTCACACATCCTTGATCGCAAAAGCAAAAGTAAGAACCAACAAGTGATATAATTAAAAAGAGAAGCGGAATAAAGGGAACTCTTTGATAATCACAAAGAGTAAAAGAGTCAAGCTCAAAGCATATACATACATAGTATCCAACAACACCTCTAATTTATAATGGAGCAGCAGCCAAGACACTTCCTGGTCTCACCCTCATAATAATAAGTATTTAACATAAGTAAGAGTCTCAACATAACATGAAATAAGTAGATATTGGTCCTCAGAATTAAGGACTCACCAATTCATTCTCCGAGAATTGAACTAGCCACGTGGAGGAGGAGGATCAAAAGAAGCTCTGATTTCTGCATGGTGATATCATGTAGATATAGAGTATATATTAGTATATTTTAATGTACTAGATATGCAGGATGAAATGCAACAAGGATATATGTCATCATATTCAAAATGTATATATATAAGCAATAGACATAATCTCAATATGACATGTATGATCAATGCTTGTAATAACACATGCTTCTAAAATATTCAAATTGCATAATACATAATACATGTGTGAAAAGAGACCTTAGCCGACATAAACTAAGTGAGATACTACTTGAAATCCAAGGCATGTCACCCTGTTAGTAAGATGATCGAGGCATGTCACCCCCTCGGTAGGGTGATAGAGGCATGGTACCCTTTTGACAAGGTGTGGTCTACTTGTCATGGTAAATGAATACTTGAAATAATAATACTTTAATAATAATATGAATATCTTATAAGAGACATGATAGCATGACTTCAGCTGCTCATAAACATGCTTAGCCTATAGTAGTGACCCTAACATGAACATGAGAGTAGATCATAATCATACATGAACCCTTGCCTTAACATGAATGGCTCATAAGAGGTAAAATCTTGAAATAGGGCTAAACTTGATATGTGCAACATCATAGATACATTTCATGAATTCAATAAATGCTTGAAAGCCCTTAATCATCATAAAGTCACTTGACTTTTAAATCATGTCATAGATCATCAATAACTTGAGAATTTTTATCATGTCATTTTATCAAACACATGGTGTTCATGATACTTTGTTTAGAATCATGCAATTCAAGAGTAAAATAAGATGAGTTAACTCAATGCAATTCAATCCACCAACATGGTAGTAAAACCCTCATGTACGGTACCTTGAAATCCATCACAAAAACTCATAATAGTTCATAGTTTTATAGCTCAAAATATGCATAGTCTCAATAGACAAAATTAATTCATGTAATAGGCTTAAAATAGACATTCATGCATAATCAATCGACACTTGATAAAACCCCAACATGATTTATGTTCATATTTCATAATAGAAGATACCCATAGGTAATTCAACTTGAAACCATACAATTTTCATAAAAAGAGAAGGTTGGACTCCATAGGTGAAAGGACCCATGGATGAAGACCCACATACCTTAATCTTTAACTCCCTTGAAATTAACTTGAAGTAGACTTAGAGCTTGAAATAAGTCCTTGAGTTCCAAAATTGAGCTTGAAATCCTTAGATTTGAATGAGAGAATTGATAGTGTCTTAAAGAGGTTTTAAAGAGGGTTTTGTGAGTTGAAAAATGGCTAAGTATGGGAGATTTCACATCTAAGTAGGCCTGGGCAATGATCCTAATGCCCTTGGGTAAATTAAGAAAACCAAGGAAAATGTTACACTATTCTATGTCCCAGGCATGACGTGGACTTCAAAATACATAGTGACGCCCCGTGGGCACGGATAGCCACTAGAAATCATAAAATTAATGAAATTTATTTTTCACTAAGGGTCTTATAAAATCAGGGTTATAAACATTTCCCACTCAATTTTGCCCCCTTATTGAGAATATAAAGTCTAATTTTTGAAACCACGCATGAACTTTGAGATATATGAAAATTATGGTTATGGGGAATTTCAAAGCACATGAGGGGTATTTCAATATCTCCCCCTTGGGAACATTCATCCTTGAATGTCAAAGAAACATGCATAAGAAAAATAATTATGAAGATTTCATCCCGATATGAAAGCAATAATGCACTTAAACATCATTTTGAAAAATCTCAAAATGAATGCATGCAAAATGACGTGATAGCTGAATCTTAAGATTTGAAATCATAGATGGGACTTAATTTATTACTTTCGGCTTGAGTAGAATGGAAGCGATATGGTCATCACTTTTTCATGTTCGCCTCAGCATCTCAAATGGCACTTTCAACTTGTTGATTCCTCCAAAGGACCTTGATGGATGCTACATCTTTGTTCCTCAACCTCTGCACTTGTCTATCCAATATCTCCACTAGGACCTCCTCATAGGTCAAATTATCTTCCATAACACCTATAACCTCCAATGGCTCTATAGTACTTGGGTCACCCACACACTTCCTCAAATGGACATATGAAAGACCGAATGAACCATATTCATCTCCATAGGCAACTCCAACTCATATGTAACCTTTCTAACCCCCTCAAAATTCTATAAGGACCCACAAACATTGATCTCAATTTCCCTTTATTGCAAAACTGGACTACACCCTTCATGGGTGAGAATTTCAAGTAAACCCAATGACCAACCTTAAACTCAAGATCTCTTCTCCTCACATCGAAGTAGGACTTTTATTTACTTTGGGTTATCTTCAATCTCATTCTTATCAACCTCACCTTCTCCAAGGCTTCCATAACCAAATTCAAACCTAGAAATGCCATCTTACCCACATCAAACAACCAAACTAGGGATCTATATCGCCTACCATATAAAGCTTCAAAGGGAACTATGCCAATGCTTGAGTGGTAGCTATTGTTGTAAGGAAACTCAATAAGTGGAAGATGTTATCCCAACTACCCTTAAACTCCATAACATAAGCTTTAAGTATATCCTCAAGAGTTTGGATAGTCCTTTTGCCTTGACCATCCGTTTGAGGGTGAAAATTCATGCTAAGCTTGACCTTGGTACCAAGACCCCTTTGGAAGGACCTATAAAAATGAGAAGTGAATTAAGCACTATGATCCAAAATGATTGACAAGGGCATATTATGCAATCTAACTCACTCATGGATATATAACTTGGCATAATGTTTGGCACCATAAGTTATTTTTTCCAGTAAAAAGTGAGATAATTTTGTCATTCTATCCACAACAACCCAAATAGAGTCAAAGTTTCTCCTAGTCTTAGGAAACCCAACCACGAATCCATGTTGATCTCTTCCCACTTTCAAGTAGGAATCTCTATGTCTTGGGCTAGTCCACTGTGCCTTTGGTGTTCAACTTTCACTTATTAACAATTGTGACATCCAGATATGAACTTGGAAATATCCCTCTTTATACCAATACACGTACCTCAAGACTCTATACGTCTTTATAGAACTAGGGTGAGTAGAATAAGATTAATTATGGGTCATCAACATTAGGCACACACATACCTTGGTACCTAAGGGCACTATCTCCCCCTTGGGAGAAAACCTCCACTTTACCATCCTTCACCAAGGCTTTCAACTTTAGCAAGGCGGGGTCAAGATCTTGTTTTGGATTGACTTCCTTAAATAAAGAAGATTAAAAACTAACAACAACCACTATACCACCATTGTCAACTTCATCCAACCTAGCCAACTAGTGAACCTCTCTAGCCACCTCCTTGCCACCAACATCAATATCAACTAGGCTACCCATAGAGACTCTGGTTAGAGAATCGACCACAACATTAACTTTGCCATGAGGAATATATGCACTCACATCATATTCTTTAAGGAGGTCTAACCACCTTCTTTGTCTCAAGTTAAGACTTTTTATGTGAAAACATATTGGAGACTCTTGTGGTCGATAAACACATCTACATGAACCCCATATAAATAGTGTCACCAAATTTTCAAAGCAAACACCACTGCCACCAATTAAGTATCTAACCTTGACCACCACATTATGTCTTTCTTACTCAAGGATGGGCTTATTAAGGAATTGGAATTTAACCTTACGGATTCTACAATCAATAAAAACATGATATGCATGTAACTAATCTATCCCAAGTATAATATCAAAATACACCTTATATAATTCAACAAAATTAGAAGGAAAGACCTTATACAATATGAACTCAAGAAAATTACTATAGACTCTTTTAGCAACAATGGACTCACCAACGGTTGTAGACATTTCATAACATGCACAAAACAATTTAGGATTCACATAAAGCTTTTTGGCAACAAAAGGAGTAATGAAAGAAAGAGTGGCACCCGGATCTATCAAAGAATACATATCATAATCAAAACCTTTAACATACCAGTAATAACATCGGGCACCTCCTCCACTCCTTGACTTCCATGGAGAGCATACAACCTATTTTGCCTTGGAGCACCCCTTTGTTGGCCTCCCTTTACTCTTTGAACTACATTAGCACCTTGGCCTTCAAGACAACATCTCTACCTTTGTTTTGTGCATGAGGACAGTCAACAACCTTGTGACCCACTTCACCACAACCATAGCAAGCATTAGAGTTTCTCAAACATGGGCCACCATGGTTTTTACCACATTTTTGGCACTTGAGATTAGATACCCCACTATTACCACCTTGGAATCTTAGGTTATCATTAGAAAATCTCTTCTTAGGAGTATTGGAAGACTCTTGGCCTTGGAACTTGTGGCCTTGAGGAAATCATCCACTCTTAGAACCTTGGAAACCACCTTTAATTTGAGCCCTATTTGATTCACCACTTCTTCTCTTTCTAAGTCTTTCCCTCTCTAGCTATTTTTCATAAGTCATGAGCCGAGACAAATCTATATGACACACTAACATGGTGGTAAGATACTCTTCATTAACCAAGTTGGACTCTCCCAAAACAAATTTGTTCATTCTAACACTAGGGTGGGCCACAAAATATGGAGCATACTTAGAAAGCTTGTTGAACTTGAAGGCATACTTCCTCACACTCATGGAATGTTGCTTGAGTTGCATAAACTCCATCATCTTAGCCTCTCTTAGCTCGATAGGAAAGAATGAATGAGGAAAGTCGCTTTGAACATCTCCCGAGGAATAACATCATCATCTCTTCTCTCCAATTTCCATTGTGTAAACCAAATTTGGGACACACCTTTGAGTTGGTAAGCCGCTAACTCCACTTTCTCCTCTGAATTTAGCTTGTGATAAATGACACCTTATAGACCTCATTGAAGAACTCTTGGGGATCCTCTTCTGCCTTGGACCCATAAAACTTTGGTGGATTCATTTTTGTGAAATCCCTCACCCTTGAGGCCAAAGTGGGAGCATGAGGGGTTTGGGTCCCTTGGTTCATTAGCTTGATCATAGCATGGGCCAACATTGTGATTGCATCCTGGAACTCTTCTTGGGCTTGATGATAGTCATGCTCCAATAAGAAAGCGGTCGCTATTAATAATCAACCTAACTAAGGTTAGGGTCTAATCCACAAGGAATACAGGGCCTAACTATGAGAGTTCACCACTAATCATTTCTAATATCTATAACTACAATCTCTAGATTTGAGGGGGAGGGGGTTTGTTATTCAAAAGAAAAGATAAAATGAACACTAACTAAAAAGTAAGAAAGCACTTAGATTTGGGAACAACTTGGAAATTGTGTTCCCCATGGTTCGCTAAATCAAATTCCTTAGATAACAAAACTACAATTAGTGCATCGTATGCAGGACGGTAACTTAGGTTCTTTTAGCCCTCTTGTGAAGATGAAGGTCAAATTTCACCATGGCGCTTGGTCGGCTATTATGGCGTGCCAACTGATCGTTACCTATTGTCCCAGTTAACCTCCCCTTAGTCAGGTTTGGTCGATTAGATGGGAAAACATCAATTGAATCCTTTCATCTACTTTCCTTTTCCTATTCGTCACTACCTTGGTCGGGATCATGATAGTAGGCAGGATTTGGTGTTGGCCACCATCGAACAATATTAATAACGAAGGAAAATAGATAATACATGTAAAATCCCAATCATAGAAATGCACAATACCTAGGTTATTTCATGTTAACTACCCATGGTTCCCACAACCCTAAGTTGTGGGTGTTTAGCTACACATGGCTAAGATAAAACACACAAAAATGCAAGTAAAAGGCATAGTTGAGAATGTTACGAACTCCAATGAAAGTGAAGACACCCAAATTACAAACCTACAAGCTTGGTAAATTCAAAAGTGTGTACCAAAAGATTTGTAATTCCCTAAAAATAGGTTTTCAAAGAGAAAATGCTAATTTAAGATTGGAACCTTAAAAATATTTCAAGAACAAGTCTAAAGAAAATTCACAAATATCAACTCCCTTAAAATGAAACTCTACTTAAACTATTTGCAATGTATAAGTTATGATCCTAAAAATAAATAGCACCCTATCATCCTCTTGAAGTCATTCTTTCGACAAGAATGTTAAAGCATAAGTGCCAATATGTCTTATGTCAACTAATGAGTAACAAATGAAATAACTATTTAGGAACATTATAAGGTCTAAAGTAAAAATAAACTGAACCAGGCACAAGGCTGTAGAAATGAGATAAAGGTACGACTCATAGGGTGACCTACGAGTCTTACTTCAGCATTGTAAAACCAACATGAAAAATAAAAAGCATTCTACAATTTTCTATGAGGTCAAGATACAACTCATAGGGTTACCTATGAGTCATAGCCCTGACTTGTATCCTAGTTCAGAGGCAGTTTAGAGAATTCAGAGTAAGGTCATGAGGTCACCATTATGACTCGTAACAAGGGCTATGAGTCATCGATGATTTTCATATGGAAATAATAAGGCACCCTAATTGACTGTTCCCTTCTACAAGGGGCCACTATGACTCATAAGTCGAACTACGTCTCCTAGTGAGTCCTTATAGTAGAAAACAGAGAACATCTCAGGTGTCTCTACTTTTCCATTAAGACCAAAAATAAAGCAAGCAAGAAAGAAAGGAAATTTAAAAACACAAAGGGCCTGGACTACTTACGCAACAACTCTAAGCATTCTTCATAACCGGTCATCACAAAACAAGGCAGTAATGAATCCCTAACATTTCTAAATCCTTTCAGAATTACCAATATCATCACCCTTTTTAACATGATCTTCAACTAATAATGACTAACAAAACATGAAGCAAGCACAAGATCATCATAATCCCAAACAAGGGCAGAACCCAATACTGCACCTTTTACAAGAATGCAAGTACTTCCGTTTCACAATCTTCTCACTAACATGATAAATTTCTCAAGACGATTCTACTAGTACATTCATCTACGCATTCATCAAGCTAGATTTCATTTAAATATGAACCAAATTTAATCACAAAAACTTACTAGACAGATATATGAATAATGAGAAGAGAGTAAGCAAAGTTCTTGGTGCACACTTCCTTTGCTGGGGAATTTTTTTTTTGTGGACAAAAAAAATAGCTAAAAATTAAATAATGATAATAAATGTTAGGAAGTAGTTATAGACTGAAAGGATACATTTTGTGAAGGGGTATGAAGAGCAAAGAGACACAAGTCTCTTTATATTCACTTTCTTTCGTCCTTTGAAATTTTGTAGATTGGGCATATGAGACCTTGACTACGAATCATGTGATGTCTTACGACTCATAGGTCCCAATCTCATAGAATGCCTAACACTTAGAAAAATTTTGAAATCATACCTGGGCAGTACGAACCCCTCTTTCGACTCGTAGGAGGTCCTATGAATTGCAATGTTGGCTTGTAGTATATGTGCCACCATTTAGATGCTCACTGTTTCCTTCGACCAAACATGACTATGAGTCGTAATGAAGAATATGGCTCATAGGCCTACTCGTAGAAGCTACCTCAAAACAAGGTTTCTCCATTCTTCAGATCTTGATTTGCATGCAACCTATCACTTAAAACATACAAATATTCCAACTAATGCATTTATTGGTCTAAGTTTTAACATTTTAATCACATAAACAACTACTAACCAACAAGATAAATATGAGAAAATGTCTCAAAATAAACTAAAACACATAAAATACTTGAGTTACCTCCCAAGAAGCGCCTTATTTAATGTCATGACTCGACTTCATCAGCATGGATTCTCAAAATTCTCCATGGGACACATTGTTGCCCCATGCAATCTATCTTTGTTCATCCTGCACATCTTTAAACTTATTAGCAAGCTGATCCACCTCTTCAATTTTTTGTAGCAATAGAGCTCGTTGTTCCCCTTTGTAATTGTCTTTGATATCATCAAATTTTATCTCTTAAATGATCTCTTCCTGATCATTAGCCTTGGCCAAAACTTGTTAGAGCATGCATTCAACCCTTATCAGCTGCTCATCAAGGCATTGTTGGTGGGGCAACCTTAGCCATCCTGGCTCACCCTCCTTGTTGAAATTTCGTGGAACTCCCCTAAACACACTAGAAAGTGGTCCAGCCTGTCCTGAATGAGGATTATAGATATTAGTCGTCGCACATAGCTTATCCATATATTCAACAATCTCTATGAAAGGTATCCTTAAGAATGCCTAGCAGTCCCTGCCGAATAATGCATCAGCGTATAGCTATTGTTCAGAGGTTAATTCTCGATAGAAACCTACTAGCAACTCATCATCAGAGGGATCATGATGTCTCGTATTCCCAAGGACTCGCTTATATCTTGCCCAACCTGCTTATAATGTATTGCCAGGTATTCGCTTGAAATTTACAATCATGTCTTGATTTTTCTGCTTAGGCTCCTTGTGGAAATGCATGGGAAAGGCCCTTTGCAGCTCTCCCAGTTTGAGCAAATATCAGGTAGAAGCATAGACCACCTCTCTGCTGCCTTGACTGTTAAGGTCATGGGAAAGGTTTAGAGAGCCATAGCATCCCAAGCAGGGTGCCTTTTTCCTAGTACCCCCTGAGGGTTGAATCAAATTGTTGTAGTACGTTTGTGGGATTTTAGACTCTTGCCCATAAAAGAGGACACACCTTTGCAATGTTTCCAATAAGTCACTGGTGTTGTAGAGCTTCTTCTCTGATATAACGCAGGTTGGCCTATACACAAATTAAGCAAAAAGCAACAAGAGAAAAGCAAAGTATAGAAGACTATAGAAATTAATGTTAGAATAACCAATAGTGAACTCAGGTAAGCACCTAGTTGTATTCCCCAGCAACGGCGCCATAATTTTTTATAATGATCACGCTCCAATAATTTAGCGATTACTATCAGTAATTAACCTAACCAAGGTTAGGGTCGAATCCACAGGGAATAAAGGGCTTGACTACGAGAATTCACCACTAATCATTTCTAATATCTATAACTTCAATCTATATATATGGGGGGGTTGTGATTCAAAAGAAAAGATAAAATAATCAGATTTGGGATCAACTTGGGAATTGTGTTCCCCATGGTTCGTTGACTCAAATTTCCCAGATAACATAACTATAATTAGTGAATTGCATGCAGGATGGTAACTTAGGTTCTTCCAGCCCTCTTGTGAAGAAGAAAGTCAAATTTCACCATGGCACTTGGTCGACTACCATAGCGTTCCAACTAAATGTTACCTATTGTCTCAGTCAATCTCCCCTAGGTCAAGTTTGGTCAATTAGATGGGAACATATCAACCGAATCCTATCATCTGCTTCTTTTTTTTTATTCATCACTACCTTGGTTGGGATCGTTATAGTAGGCAGGATTTTGTGTTGTCCACCACCAAACAACATTAATAATGAAGAAAAATAGATAATACATGCAAAATCTCAATCATAGAAATGAACAATACCTAGGTTATTTCATGTTAACTACCCATGGTTCTCACAACCCCTAGTTATAGGTGCTTAACTAATCATGTCTAAGATAAAGCACACAAAAATGCAAGCAAAAGGCATAATCGAGAATTTTACCAACTCCAATGAAAGTGAAGACACCCAAATTACAAACCTACAAGCTTGATAAATTCCAAAGTGTGTAGCACAAGATTTGCAATTCCCCAAAAATGGGTTTGCAAAGAGAAAATACTAATCTAAGATTAGAGCCCTAAAATTATTCTTGAAGAATATTTTAGAGCTCAAGAACAAGACTAAAAAAAATTCACAAGTGTCAACCCCCTTAAAATGAAACCCTACTTAAACTATTTATAGTGTACAAGTTATAATCCTAAAAATAATGTAGAAAAGACACTTGGCATCTAGGATGTCTCGCGGATACGACTCGTAGAGCCACCTATGAGTCATAGTCGGGGTCTCATATCAGGGTCTTGGCATTTTGGACCTCACTGGTATGACCTACTAGTATGAGTCATAGCATGGACTACGACTCGTATATTGGTCTTGTAGCCTTAGCATATTATTCACAAATCCTTGGTTGCGAAAGTAAGAGTAAGCACCAACGAGTGATATAATTAAAAAGGGAAGCAGTACTAAGGGAAGTCTTTGATAATCACAAAGCATAAAAAAGTCAAGCTCATAGCATATACATACATAGTATCCAATAGCACCTCTACTTTAGAATGGAGCAGGGGCTAAGACACTTCCCAAGCTCACCCTCAGAATAATAAGTATTCAATATGAGAAGGAGTCTTAAAATAACATGAAATATATAGATATTTTCATAGGAATTGAGGACTCACTAAAGCTTTCTCTGAGAACTGAACTAGCCAGGTGGAGGAGGAGGATCAAAAGGATCTCCGATTCCTACTGGTAATATCATGCAGGCATAGAGTATGTGTTAGTACATTTGAATATACTAAGTATACGAGATGCAATGCAACAAGGATATAAGTTATATATTCGAAATGCATACATATAAACAATAGATATAATCTCAATATGACATGTATGATCAATGCTTGTAATAATACATACTTGTAAAACATTCAACTTGCATAATACATAATACATGTGTGTAAAGAGACCTTGACAGACATAGACCAAGCGAGATACTTCTTGGAATCCAAGTCATGTCACCTTTTTGCTAAAGTAACTGAGGCATGTCACCCCCTCAATAAGGTGATCGAGGCATGTCACCTCCTCGACAAGGTGTGGTCTACTTGCCATAGTAAACCTTTCAATGAATAATTCGAGGCATGTTACCCCCTCAACTAGGTGTGGTACCGCTAGACGAATCCATTAGTATTGCAAGGGTAAAATATATAATCCTATGGTAGCATATAGCTTAGAGACTAAAGGCTTTATATAAGGACCTCGTAAGTCAAGCCCCAATCTTAACCCTCAATCAGTGCTAAGTAAAATCCTACAAAATAATTGAAATAATCCTGCTTTAATCTTAACATGAATAGCTTGTAAGAGACATTATAATATGACTTCAGTAGCTCATAAACATGCTTAGCAGCCTCTAGTAGTGAGCCTAACTTAAACATGAGAGTAGATCATAATCATACATGAACCCTTGCCTTAACATGAATGGCTCACAAGAGGTAAAATCTTGAAATAGGGATAAACTTGATACTTGCAACATCATAGATACTTTTCATGAATTCGACACATGCTTGAAATCCCTTAATCATCATACAATCACTTGACTTGTAAATCATGTCATTAATCATCAATAACTTGAGAATTCTTGTCATTTCACTTTATCAAGAACATGGTAGGTTCATGATATTTGTTTAAAATCATGCAATTCAAGAGTAAAATAAGATGAGTAAACTCAATGCAATTCAATCTACCAATATGGTCATAAATCCCTCATATAGGATACCTTGAAATCCATCACAAAAGCCCATAATAGTTCATAGTTTCATAGCTCAATACATGCATAGTATTAATAGATAAAATCAATTAATGGAATAAGCTTGAAATGGACATTCATGCATAATCAATCGATACTTGATAAAACCTCAAAATGATTTATGTTCATACATTATAATAGAAGATATCCATAGGTAATACAACTTAAAATCATGCAATTTTTATAAAAAAGAAAGTTGGGCTCCATGGGTGAAAGGGCTCATAGATTAAGACCCATATACATTAAACCTTGAGTCCCTTGAAATGGACTTGAAGTAGACTTAGAGCTTGAAATGAATCGTTGAGTTCCAAAATTGAGCTTGAAATCTCTAGATTTGAATAAGAGAATTTATAGAGTCTTAGAGAGGGTTTAGAGAGGGTTTTGTGAGCTATAGAGTTGAAAAATGACCAAGTATGAAAGATTTCATGTTTAAGTGCACCTGGGGCTATGACCCCAATACCCTTGGGCAAATTCAGAAAACTGAGGAAAATGTTACACTATGTGAACCAAATGCGGACTTCAAAATACATAGTAGCGCGCCCCAAGCGCATCTCGCCATGGGCACGGACAGCCAATGGAAATCATAAAATTAGCAAAAATTATTTATCACTATAGGTCTTTTAAAATCTGGATTATACCCATTTTTCACTCAATTTTACCCCTGATCGAGAATATGAAGTTGCATGTTTGAAACCATGCACGAATTTTGAGATATATAAAAATTATAATTATGGGGTATTCCGAAGCTCATGAGGGGTGTTTTAAAACTCTAGGTTGAGCCAACTCAATGAGCTTATGAGTTTCACTTAAAGGTGTATGAGAGCCCAACCTTGTACAAACAAAGAATGAAGCTACAACATGATCGTCGCATAAATAATTGTTAGTTCGCAATAGGGGATTTGATGCTACTCTACAATTCAAGATTAAAGTTGTTCCTTAGGAAGATCAAATCCATATGTTTGGGACTCTTCTGAGTAGCACGTGTCTGTGATCATGGAGCTTTGAATTGGAGAGAAGAAATGGAGGAACTTTCAAGGTAAATAGCCAAAGAGTCAAACCATACTTGGAAACGTAGAATAAATAAAAACTGTGGAAGAATGGGATCTTAAGGAAGTTTGAGTACTCAAGCCATCTATGTCGTGTCGCGACAATAAATCAGGTGCTACTTAGGAGGCAACCCAAGGTGGAGACTGGCGCTAAGGTGGCAAGGTATGATTTTTGACCCCTTTACTTTATGTTGATTTGATTGGGTGTTAACAATGTTTATTCTGATAAGTGAGGATAAATTGAGATAAAAAGCATAATTTGAGAGTCTTTTATCAATAATATAGTTAGTGTCATATGAATGGGAGCCTAAATTCCTAAATTCATGTGTTGTGTGCTGATTCAGAACTTGCCATGTTACTCTAAGTAAAACTATAGATTAATTAAATTAGGAAAAGATCTTAGGTCATTGTTCTTAAAACTCTATTTATCTTAAATGACTAACCGAAGTTGCAAAATATCCCTTGATCCTAATATTTGAGCCTGACGTGCATCCATTCTTTGTAAACACCTAATTAACCTAGCATTGTTAGTTGAAAAATCTTGAAATTGGCCCTAGTCCTTCCTTGAACATTGTGCACCTTAACTAAGGCCAAACACCTAAGTTGAGTGTGGCTACCAAAAGTGGCCCTGGTTCTGAAAATGTAAATATGCACCTCAACTCAGGCCAAAAGCCTAAGTTGAGGGTGGCTGGTGTAAGGGTGAAACACAAAAATAAGGGGGGAAGAGTTAGTGATACATAGAAAAGGAGAAAAAATATATTCTGGGTGCAAGAAAAATAAGTGATGCCTTCATTATGAGTTTAAAAAAATGAAGTATAAAAGAAAAAAAGTTGAAACATGAAATTAAAACACCAATAAAGCTTGCAATAGGAGAAACGGAGAATAAGGTGAAAAATAACAGTGTTAGTAGGGCAAAAGTAAAGAAAAATGTAGTGTCATGGAGGGCCTTTAGTCACTATGTTCCCAAAATACCATACCAAATTCCTTGAGCCTATGTTACAAGCCTATAAAGTCCTAAAGTGATCCACGTCCAGGTGGTCAAAGGTCTTAGTCATGAGTATAGGGGCAATACTATGGTATTAGGCATGATACATGAATATCTTTTGTGAGAATGAGTGATTTTGCATAATTCCAAGGTTATACATGAAAACATCATTAAGAGTGAGATATGAGACTTCTTTCTATGAGGGCACTAGCATTACATTGTTAGCATTAGACTTATTCAGTAATTGTGGATAGTAGATAATAGCTCGTTTGTCATGGTAGTGTTGTCATATGCATGATTCTGTGTTGGTTTGCCAGATGGCTATCTGATTCTGTTTTGAAAAAAGTGGTATGGATATCTGAGTTCAAGTTTAATGTGATATATGCCATTAGGCTGAGGTCTATGTGTTACTGTATTACTTATATAGATTGAGTCCATCGCTTGAGGACAAGCAACAATTTTAAGTTAAGGTTGTTGATGTTCTGTCAAAATATAACACTTTTGATGCTTAAAACCTGAAATTTTGTATGTTCTCAATGCGATGTTAGTTGGTTTTATGTGTTTTTTTTTATTTAAAAGATTCTAGGGTTAGCCTTTATTTTGGAATAAAGTGGAGAGGTTACTGATTTTGGTGATTCACGATACCCTTTATGAGCCATAGTGCACTCTACGAGCCATGAAGAAGGTTTCGAGGACAATTCTGGTGAAGGGCTAACTTTTTGAAATTTGTGCTACGAACATAAAGATGGGTCATGGATTGGTTTATAAGTCAAGGAATATGTTTTGTGCCTTGAGGATTAGAGAAGAGGGAGTTTCTAAATATTCATTAGATAAAACCCCCTACGAGCCATAAAACACTTTATGGGTCGTAGAAGGGTATCATAGATCTCAAGTCCAGTTTTTCAGCAACACTTTATGAGACCCTAATTACGGATTGTGGAATGCAATATGGGCTTGTAAAGCTATTCGTGAAGCGTGTTGACCCAGCTATCCTATTTTATTTAGGACTTGTAGTTTAAATATTATAAATAGGTTTTTAGGTTATTTTTCATTAATTTTATAGAGAGCTCAACAGTTAGAGAGAAAAAATAGTGAGATTGAGTAGAGTAACATTGGAAAGTTTTGAGAAACACTTGTACTTTGATTTAATCTTTAATTTTGTGATTCTCTTTGAAGTTTGAATTTGCTTGTTTTTAATTCAAGTTGTGTTGCTCTATTACGTTATTCCAATTCATAAGTCTTGCATTTACACAAATCATGAGTAATTAAATTCATAATTAGGATTGTGGAAACCATGAAGAACTAACAAGGTAAAATCGAATAATTCATAATTCTTGGAAAGTATGCATACATGTATTAATTAACTCTCTTTGCGTTGCATATTTTCTGATGGTGGACAAATTAGAACATGCCTAGTATTACTGACTAGACCAAGATAGTAATGAATAGGAAATTAGATTAATTAATAGGATTTGTTTGATGTGTTCTCGTCTAATCAACTGATGGGCCAAGGGGAGGTTGTACTGGGAATAATAGGTAAGGGTTAATAATGAACACTATGGAGATGGGCCAAGTCATGCAGTGAAATCTGCCTATCGCCTAGACCAAAGGGTTTGGTAAACTTAACTTACCATCCTGTATGTTACACACTAGAAAGGAATCACATTATCTGGTGATACTAAGTTTGGAATCATAGGGAATACAATGCTCTAGTTTCTCTCCATATTGATTTAACTCTTGTGTTAGTTAGGTTTATTTTTCGACTGATTATTGCAAACCCCCTCTCCTTTGGGTGAAGTAAGTTGGTTAGACACTTAAATTGCATTAATTGTATTCTCCAAAGTCTACATATTTCCTTAGGTTCGACTCTAACCATGGTTAGGTTTTATTTCTTGAGAATGATAACTTTATCCTCAAAAAGGAGGTGTAATTTAGGCAATATCAGTTGGTGAGAAAGGTAATTCTCCTGGCAGTCCAGAAGTGATAGAAATGTCAAGGTTGGGGGTAAACCAGGTAAGGCTAAAAATATACCCCTTGAAACTTCTTCCTCGGCAAACAAAGTTAAAATCCAAGAGAAGATTGATCCTTTGCCCAAAGGCTAAAGAAGAATGATGATGACACCAAGTTCCATACGTTTCTATCCATGTTCAACTCTCTCTCTATCAATTTCCCATTGTTCAAAGCTCCAGTGGAGATGCTAGGTTATGCTAAGTTTATGAAAGAGCCCATGACCAAGAAAAGGAATCTTGACTGTGAGACAATCGAGGTATCACACCATTATAGTACAATTGTGACAAACAACGTGGTGAAGAAAGATGACCCAAGAGCTTTTACCATCCTATGTACTATTAGGGTGTGCAAATTTGGCAAAGCTCAGTATGACTTGGGTGCTAGCATCAATCTTATTCCATTAGACATTTTTGAGGAATTAGGATTGGACATTCCTTCTCCAATGACAATGAGATTGCTTATGGTTGATCAGTCTATATAAAGACCGGTTGGTATCTTGCATTATGTGTTAGTGAAGGTTGACAAATTCATCTTATCGATTGAATTTATGATTCTTGACTGCAAAGTTGATGTGGATGTGCCTATCATCCTTCATAGATTATTTTGGCTTCTGGAAGGGCAATAATTGATGTAGTGAAAGGAGACATGAATTATAGACTGAATGATAAGGAGGTTATGTTCAATATATGAAAGGCGATGAAGCAATCTAAGGACCTCCGAGTGGTGTCAGTCATTGACTATGTTGAGAAGTTATGATTTACAAAGTACACCGTCGTGCTAAGACATTAAATAAGGCCACCAAAAGGCCCTCTGGTAACTCCTAGAACCTCAGTAGCTACCTCTCTGATGTATCCAGCAGTTATGTCCCACATTTTGTTCACACTGCCTTCACTACTCCATGCCCCGAGGTTACTCAACTTATCTTCCATCTCACCTGAAAGGGCTTTCGTCAGGCTACCCCAACGAATCCTAGGCTGGGCATACCAAATCTTCTTCATTTTTTCTCTCTTGATCCCCATATCTATCACTAAAAGCTTGTGTTGAGTGGAGACATTCTCACTAGGAATAACTTTGAAATCTTTACAAATACTTCTGTCTCCCTTTCTGATAAGAAGGTAATCTATCTACGTCTTAGCTAATGTACTACGAAAAGTAATCAAGTGACTTTCCCTCTTCGGGAAAAGCAAATTAGCAACCACTAAATCGAAGGCTTTGGCAAAATCCAGGATAGAGGTCCCACTTCCATTTCTTTCACCAAAACCAAAGCCACCATGCACATCTTCGAACACACAATTAGTCTCCCCAATATGCCCATTGAAGTCACCCCCAATTATGATTTTTTCGGTCATCGGTAAGCCTCACACTACCTTATCTAGATCCTCCCAATAGCGTTGTTTGACTTCATCATCTAGACCCACTTCGGGCGCATAGGCACTAACTACGTTCACGACATGTCTACCCACAACGAGTTTAATAAACATTATCCTATCGCTAACCCTTCTAACCTCGACCACGTAGTCCCTGAGAAACTCGTCTACCAGGATTCCCACCCCATTTCTACCCCTAGAACCACCCGAGTACCACAGCTTAAACCCATCCACGTCTCGAGCCTTAGTACCCACCCATCTAGTCTCTTGGACACACGATATATTAATATGTCATCGTCTAAAACTTTTTACTAATTAGATGGACTTTCCTGTCAGAGACCCTATATTCCACGATTCGACCCTTAACTTGGAGGGGTTCGTACCCCTACTATCCCTTTTTCCCTGACCCTAACTGATGACATGACCCTAGTCCACCATAGGATCTTGACGCCACTATACTAAGACTATTCTCACTCTAAGTAACAACATCAACAATATGCCCAATGTACAACAACAATATAATATTGAATAGCAATGCTGGCAAAAACTGTAAGCAGCAATTTATAGCAAATTCTAGCAGTACACAGCAATATGCATAACAATGTACAACCGTTTGAAGTAAAAAATGCACAGATCGATAGAATCTAACAAACAATTGAGGCAGACAATCAGACGCGCAAGTAAACCAACAAGATATTTGACTAGCGGAATCCCGCTAAGTCCAGCAATGATATATGCCAAAAGTATAGTAAAGAACAATGTATCATGGTAAATAAATACGGCAGTAGCAACAGGGTGAAATATGGACTAGCTCACCTAAAGTATAAGTAGAAAGATATCACCTGGGAACGAAGAGAATCTCATCGTGATAGTGGGCATCGCCAGAATCCGTGTGTTACTTGAAAAGAGATTTTGAGATAGGGCCCGACACAGATCTAGAGCCCTGAACACGCCAACAACCACAAGCGAGCAGTTACAGTGAGCAGCAGCAGCAGCACGACGGTGCTAGACGATGTTGAGTTGTCGGCGGCGTCGTTGTTCGCTAGGAAACCAACTGTGGTCGCTGACGAGAGGAGAGAAGAGAATAGAGAGGAGAGATTTCTCCGGTCCGGCAAGGGTTCGTCGATGCTCGGTCAGTGGAAGGCTTTCCGGCAAGAGCGCTCGAAAGAATAGCAGTTATAAATTTTTAAGGGATGATTTTCAATGAGCTATTTGCGATGCTTCCACGATGTGCCTTGGGTGCACTTTCGTACAAATCCCTCTCTGTGTCCTCTTTGCATCCTCTCCGTGACACGGAGAATTTTTTTTTGCCTGACAATTTTTCTTATGCAGCCTAAAAAATTGTAAGTGTTGGGCGTAATTTTTCTAAACGTGTTTTTATATATACTTAGTCAAATTTTACCGTTATATCTTCTAAAATATTTCCCAATACTACCCAAAACACTTAGTCATACTTTCATTCCAAATTCCTATACTCAAAACCCTCATCCGTATTTAAGAATTCTCTTCAAGCTTCAAGTCTCTATTGTCAACCTTCACCAAGAACTTCTCCAAAGCTAAGGTATGTAGTGTTGAAACATTGGGTCCTTTCACCCATAGTGTCTAGGTATCCCTTTTACTAAGATTTCATGATTTAAAGTTGATTTTACATGTGGATCTTGTATATTGAGAAATTTACTGCACGGTGATTTTATCTCATGAAAGTATGTTTGTTTTAGCATGTTTTGATATCTAAATCTTGGATCTAATGTTGGATTTATTAAGGGGTTTCGATGTGAATGTCTTGGGTGTTTTAAGGTTTCTATTGATGGTTTTACTTCAAATTTTCTTGGATGATTTCATCTCTAAATTGCATGGTCTTTTACCTCTATTACACACCCCCATGGTATTTGATAAAATATCTGGTTATGTTTTCATGAGGAAATGAAGGTCCAAAGCATAAGATAAGATATGAATGATGTTATGACGATGAAATGATCTTATGTATATGATGTTTCCTATATAAAAAGTTGCACTAGAGCCTATGATAAATCCTATATAAAGTGTTACATTAGATCATGTCCGATCTAGGGGGAAAAGAGTCTGACTAACCATATTAGGGGTTTATACTCATCAACCATGCGAGACGTTTACACTTCGTCACCGTGTTGGTGAGGTGTTATTACCATTAATTTTGTGAGGCGTTTATACTATATAACCACCAAGGGGTTTATACCATACAACCACCAAGGGGTTTATACCTTGAATAACTATCTTGGTCTCTTCTACACATATGATATTCTATCTGAGTATGGATTACTTAAGTATGTTTTACTTATGCATTGATCATATATGTCATATTGCTATATCATGCCTATTGCCTATTGTTATGCATGTTAACTATGAAGCTTTCTTATTGCATTACATCCCATATACTTATTCCATTCAAATGTACTGACATATACTCTTGCCTACATGATATCACCATGTAGGAATGGATGCCCAAGTTGATCATCCTCCTATGCCACATGGCTAGATGGTGCTATTTCAAGTTTCTTGATGAGTCCTCCATTTCGGGGACTTTAGTATGCTTTACTCTTATCTATGTATTTAGACTCTATACTATGTTATACTTGATTATGAGGGTGAGCCTGATTACTTTGTCTTGGTCCCCGCTCAATCTATGTATGTAGAGGTGTTTGTTGGACAAGTTATGTATTTATGATATGAGCTATGACTCTTTGCCTCTTGATCTTAACATGTTGCAAAGCTTCCCCTTAGCCCTAATGCCCCATTCTATTCTACATATCTTTTATATCTTCTGTGACCAAGGATATGTAATGACAAATTAAGAGGCTTATTTTGGGTTTCTTCGGGTTCTCTATTTGCCGTGTCATGTCTAGTCCCTAGGCTTGGGTCATGAAAAACTTGGTATCAGAGCACTAGGTTGATATATCCTTAGAGTCCAACACACTATGTCGATTAGAGTCCTATTCATGGTTGTGAAGTGGGCCATGACTATGAATAGCAAGCTGTGAGACATTTTAGGAAATATTTCCCTTCTTCATATTCTAAGTCGAGCTATAGAGTTGTGATAAGTTTTTCCCCTTAAAGATTGTTCTTTGCTATGATAGATCATGCTAAATACCAGAGGAAGACGGGCCTAAACTCCCAAGGAGCAACCTACCAATGGTCAACTCTGGGATGCTCTTACTACGCTTGCCCAAGTAGTGGCCAACCAAGTCCAACAAGGGGCCCAAGCCCCTCATGCTAATACCCCGAGATCTAGGGTAAGAGACTTCATGAGGATGAATCTTCCAGTTTTTCATGGGTCAAAGGAGGATGAAGATCTATAAGAGTTTATTGATGAGGTCTACAAAATCTTGTCTATCATGGGTATTGGGCCAAATTAGAAGGTCGAGTTGGTGGTATACCAACTCAAAAGGGTGGCTCAAATTTGGTTTGATCAATGGAAGGGTGATAAGGGTAATGGCTATGTGGTGCTTTGGGAGGAATTCAAATTGGCCTTCCTTAATCGATTCTTCCCTCTTGATCTTAGGGAAGCAAAGT